>PVJH01008343.1:0-85987 GCA_004026705.1 Nesogale talazaci
AGTTTAAGAGTGAGTTAACAACCATAATCTTGGGGACTCCTAGGTCAATTGGCAAGACATATCCCATAAAGATGGTAATGCTCTACACTAGTGCTTCCTGATGAATGCTTAGAACAAGCCATTGTGTGTGGGTGGTGGGGATGGTGAGTTTAAAAGCAGGTACCCACACTTTATTCTGGATTATGGGTTATAGCACAAAAGTTGTTGTTGTTTTTTAATCATTTTATTGGGGCTTAAAGAACTCTTATCAAAATTCATACATCCAACCATTGTCTGCTAAGCACATTTGTACATTTATTGGCCATCATTCTCAAAACATTTACTTTCTACTTAAGTCCTTGGTATTAGCTCCTTATTTTTCTTCTTGTTCCCTGCTCCTCCCTCCCTCATGTATCCTTGATAATTTATAAATTATTATTATCTTGTCATATCTTACACTGTTCGATATTCGATATCACCTTTCACCTACTTCCCTGTTTTCCATACCCCAGTGAGAAGGTTATATGTGGAACCTTGTAATTGATTCTTCCTTTTTACCCCACCTTCCCTCCACCCTTCCAGTACTACCACTCTCACCAATGGTTCTGAAGGGATCATCTGTTCTGGATGGCCTATGTTTCCAGTTCCTATCTGTACCAGTGTACATCCTCTGGTCTAGTTGGATTTGTTAGGTAGAATTAGATCATGATAGTTGGGGGAGGAAGCATTAAGAACTAGAGGAAAGTTGTGTGTTTCATCATTGCTACACTGCATCCTGATTGGCTCATCTCCTCCCCACAACCCTTCTGTAAGAGGATGCCGCCTCACCTACAGATGGACTTTGAGTCCCCAATCTTTACTCCCCCTCATTTACAGTGATATAATTTTTAGTTCTTTGATGCCTGATACCTGGTGCCTTCAACAACTTGTGATCACAAAGGCTGGTGTGCTTCTTCCATGTGGACTCTGTTGTTTCTGAGCTAGGTCGTCGCTTGTTTGCCTTCAAGTCTTTAAGACCCCAGATGCTCTCTCTTTTGAAAGCCAGGCACTATCAGCTTTCTTCACCACATTAGCCTTTGCACAACTTTGTCATCAGCGATAATATCAGGAAGGTGGGCAAACAGTGATTTGATTTTTTGTTCTCTAATGCCTGATACCTGATCCCATTGACTCTGCGTGGTCACAAAGGCTGGTGTGCTTCTTGTGGTCTTTGTTGCTTCTGAGATGGGTGTCCGCTTGTTTACGTTCAAGCTTTTATGACTCCAGACACTATGCCTTTTGATAGCTGGGCATTATCCGCTTTCTTCACCACATTTGCCTGTGCACACATTTGTGTCCCCTGATCATGTCGTGAAGGTGAGTATCATGGAATGCCAATTTAATAGAACAATCCAGTGTGGAGGTGGTGGGGGTGAGGTGTTTGAAAGGAGCAATTTATCCTGGATTGTGGGTGATAGCACAAAATTTTTAATTGTCAGGGGCACACTGAGTGAACTGTTTGAAAGGAGCATCAGAACAAATTAGTTTAAGAACCTTTGTTTTACATCTTACTTTAGTGAGCAGGAGTCTAAACATCAACTAGGCTCTAAAAAGCAGTCACCTTGCTTGTAAGATCCGACAAATGATTTCTTCATGTCTGGAACAAAAAAGAATGAAGACCCTCAGAGACTGAAGGAAATAGTAGTCCAAATGAGAAATTGACCATGTGAGATGCACCCTCAACTAACTTGAGACCAGAAGACTTAGATTATGCTCTCCCCTGCCCCCTGCAAAAAAAGGAATGTGTGAACAGGTCCAGCACACAGGGAAGTAAGGAAGTTGGAGTCACCAACACAGACTTTGGAGACCAGGCTCGATGGTGCTGATTTAACTTTATTACAGCTTTTGCAAGGCTTATATATGCTTCATTAATCAATCAAATAACTCCTTTCATGTACTTGCTTGTTTCTAAATACATCCTACAAAGTCACAGGTTTGCAGCATGAAAAAAACTGATAGGCCTATATTGTGGGCTATTTAATGATATGATAATGGCTGAGTTATGTAAATGAGATGTGACTTCCTGAGCCAACCCATCCAATTGTCTTACAGAACTAATTCATCCAGTCACATTACAGGACCAACCATTCAATTGCATTGCAGGACACTAACGTCCGTTTGTATTATAGGATCTTGCCATTCAATTATGTTGCAGGATCTTAGTTATACTATTGGGAAGCTAGAAGCATTCTGAGAGGCTGCTTTTCAGAGGTCAAAGGGTGAGGGCATCAGGTGAGCTGGCTTGGGACTTCATTTTCCTGGAGACTGGAGGTTTTTCAAGGAGTCATGGAAATGCAGGATACCTAGCAACCTGACTCAAGGCCAAATATTCCAGAAGACTTGGAAGCGCAGTTCCAGCTACCTAAGGGTGCAGATACCCAGTGGCTTCAAGATCACTCCAGGAGATACAGCAGCATCCTGTGCCTTTTATGCCTTTCCCCCAGATCCACAGGTCTTGCCAGGAATGGCCCCCCAAAGTAGAACAAAATTCAAATTCATACACACACACCCACACACCCACACAACAAGACTTATTATCTTAATAGAGACAGAGGAACCTCCCCCCCCCCCCATGACTCGAGTCCTTAAACACTCTCCACACCTACCCTGAGCCCACTTTAGTAGACCATCATGAAGCTTTACTTGCTGTGTAAGATGGAAAGTCTACCATTCCTGTCCCATAGTCTGCCTGGCTCTTGGTTCTGCAGCTGCCACTCTTCTGGTGTCAAAGCTATCTTTGGGATCAAGGAGGTTCAATGTGCAAGGATCTCAAGGTTCAAAGGACCAGCTCCACTCCTGGCTCTTCTTTCTTGTTTGGCATGAGAGCCACACCCCTGCTTCTGAGACAATTCTTTGTATACCCAGCAGGAAGGCAATACAATGAACCCTATTAGAATTAAATCATAACTGAGTTATGTAATTCTGTCCCTTTCTTTCCTCACCGTTTTACTCATACCAAGGAAATGATTGGTGGGAGGAACAAAGATTTGGGCTAGAGCCATTATGTTAAATTATTCAATGTACTGCACTCAGTTTAGTACCATTTCTATAAGACATACTTTGGGTAATGTAAATTCTATAGTAATATACCATGGAGAAATAGCATGAAAATAAGATAGAAATGAAAAATAGTTCCCTTATATTTTTTATGACTGAGTACATAGCAATATCAAAACTCATCAAGTTTGAGAATGGAATTCTGTTAGTGCTTGATATCATGCGGTATATAGGAAAGAATAAACTATGGAAACCAGAACTTATATTTAAATTCTAGACCAGAAAAAAACCCAAAAGTCTTGCCAACTAGTACATTTTGAGGCTTACCATAAGGCTACAATACCAGATCAAAATCAGTGCCATCTCTGGGTTCTGACTATAGGACAGAGTGAAACTTTTTCGAAATCTGTTATCTTTACTGAACCCATTTGCCATCTCTTTCCTTTTACATAGAGAAGCTGGAGGATTTAAACCATTGGCCTTTGGCAATTAACACCAAATGGATAACTACAAGGTCACCAGGGCTCTTTCCTGAAAGATGGCAGCTTTGCTTGGGGGATCACGACCTTGGTTTTGGGTGACACCAACGTCAAATGGCATAATAAAATCCACAAAAATCATGTGCTACACTCAACTTTGCTGAGCAGCAACTGAAGTCTTCAAAGCTTATGAGAGGTCATCTCTGGTACAACTATTGATATGTCCTTGTCCAGAGAGAAGAAAATGAAAACAAAATTACACAAAAGCAATTAGTTCCAATGGAATATACAACTTAAACATCAGACTCTGAGACCAGAACTAGATGGTACAACTACCACTACTGACAGGAATCACATTAGAAGTTCTTAGAAAGAGTGAACAAAGAATGTGGGGCCAAAAACCAGAATAATAAAAAATAGATGAAACCTACTGAACAACTAAACACTGATGGAACTCCTAAGATTATGACCATTAGTCAACAGAGAGTTTGTGCTAACAGAACAAGGAAATTCCATATGGTTTAAAATCAGGAAAAGGTGTGTTTCAGGGTCATACTTTTTCATCATACTTATTCAATGTGTATGCTGAGCAAATAATCAGAGAAGTTGGATTATATGAAGAAGAACATGGCTTCAGGATTGGAGGCAGGTTTTTTTATTCAATGATCTTATTGAGGGATCTTACAGCTCTTATAACATTCCATACGTCATTTGTCTCAAGCATATTTGTACACATGTTGCCATCTTCGTTTCCAAATATTTTCTACTTGAGCCCTTGGTATAAGGCCTCCTTTTTTTTCATAAATCATTTTATTGGGGGATCAGACAACTTCCATCATGATCAATACATATGTCAATTGTATGCAGACCACATTTGCACACTTGTTGCCATCAACACTTTTGAAACATCCTCCCTCCACTTAGGCCCCCAGTACCAGCTTCCCATATTTCCACTTCCTCCCCACACCCCTCCCCCATGAAACCTTAATAATTTACAAATTGTTACTTTTTCACATCATACACTATCCAATATGTTCCTTCACTTACTTTCCTGTTGTCCATACCCTAGAGAGGAGGTTATATATATATATATATATATATATATATATATATATATATATATATATTGGTTCCCCCTTTCTACTCTACCTCCCTCCAACCTCCCAGTATCACCACTCCCACCACTGGTCCTGAAAGGATCATCTATCCTGAATTCCCCATATTTCTAGCTCCAGTGTACCTCCTCTGGTCTAGCTGGATTTATCAGGTAGAATTGGGATCATGATAGTAGGTGGGAGGAAGCATTTGAGAACTAGAGGAAAGTTGCATATTTCATTGTAACTACACTGTTCCTTGACTGACTCATCTTCTCCCTGCAACCCCCCTGTAAGGGCATGTCATTTCACCTATTGATGGGTTTTGAGTCCCCAATTTGTATTCCTCCTCATTTATAATGATATAATTTTTAGTTCTTTGATGCTTGACACTGGATCCCTTCAAAACTTCATGATCTCACAGGCTGATGTGCTTCTTCCATGTGGGCTTTGTTGCTTCAGAGCTTTATGGCTGCTTGCTTACTTTCAAGCCTTATAGACCCCAGACGTTACATCTTTTGATAATTGGGCACAATCACCTTTCATCACCATATTTGCTTATGCACACATTTGTCTTCAGTGATTGTGTCAGGAAGGTGAACATCATGAAATGCCAATTTCATAGAACAAAATGTTCTTGCACTGAGGAGGTACTTGAGTGGAGGACCATCTTCTGTCCTAATGCTAACCCTATAAGTATATGCAAATTGATCTACTTCCCCATAGTCATACATAAATATATTCAGCAATGTACGTGTCTGTATTGAGACCTCTATAAATTCCCTTTCCCCCATAGTTCTTTCCTCTATTTCCTTTTACTTTCCTCCTGTCTCACTATCATGCTCAGCCTCCATTTGCGTTTCAGTATTTTCTATTACATTACTCTTGATCAATCCTTATCAGACTTCTCTCACCATCTTTTCACTGATTTTGAATCACTTGTTCTTCCCTTATCCCTGGGTGAGTCATCACCACCTCCTTTTCCCCTCCTCCCCATCTCCCATGTCTTTTTTTTTTTTTTTGCTGCAGGCAGGTTTATTAATAATCTGAGAAATACAGATGACACAACCTTGATTCCTGAAAGTGAAGGGGGGACTTGAAACACTTGCTGATGAAATCAAGGGTCACAGTCGTCAGTGTGGACGACAATTCAATGTAAAGAAAATAAAACTGTTCACACTTGGGCCCATGAGTAACATGATGAATGTAGAAATGATTGACCTTTCAAGGATTTCATTTTGCTTGAATCCACAATCAGTGCTCATGGAAGCAGCAGTCAAGAAAACAAGCAACACATTGCATTGGGTAAATTTACTGCATAAGACCCTCTTTAACTTGTTAAAAGCAAGGATGCTACTTCGAAGGTAAGGCATGTCTTACCTAAGACATAGCATGTGAAAGTTGGACATCAAATAAGGAAAACTAAAGAAAAGTGTATTGACACAGTGACTAACATACAAACATCAGAATAATTTTGAGGATGAAAACTTTGTGTTTCAAACTACTGACCTTGAAGTTAGCAGCCCAATGTATAACCCACTATGCCATCAGGGCTCCTTAAAATTGTAGTCTTGGAAATTGTAAGGAACAGTTGTGCTTTGCACACACACACACAGTGGAGATGGTGGTGAGGAGAAGAATTGTATTCTATTTGACAGCAGTAGCTTCAGCTAGGTTTTATGTGCCCCCACCCCTCAAAGTCAGGTACATTCCAACTAGATCAATTTACTAGACCATCGTGGACAGCAAAGAGCATTGTTGTACTCATCTCTCTTTAAAGACACAAGATTCTCTTTGAGCTAAAATAATGACAGGACTGAATCCAGCCCTGCTGAAAAATCACAAAGCCAATTTCCTGTTGAAACTGAATTTTAATGCTCAGCTCCTGAACCAGCTCCCTGAGTTTGAGTTATAATAGTTCTGGAGTCATACCGAGTTCAAACTTAAAGCTGCACTTACAACTGCACAGATGTCTTTGCTTGCAAGAAAGAGTAGCTTTCCAGTGTGCAGCAGCACCAGTCCACTTCCATGGAACCAAGTCTGACCTCATTGACTTTGTGGAATGTTTCATATCTTAATGCAATCCTCTTTTGTGTGTAATATACATGAGTCTAACATCTGAAGAATTACCACCATGTATTCCCTACCTCAAACACACACACACACACACACACACACACACACCCAGCAACCACTTTTAGCAAAATTAAAAAGGGGAACTAACAGGAAATTGATAAAGAGGAGTGCAATAGGGACTTTTAACATTTTTTTCTTTTTAGAGAAAGAGGCCAAGCAAATGGTTTGAAAATTCTACCTCTATTACTGCACTGCATTTATAAGTAGTTGACATTGCTCCTAGCACATCAAGGGAAAGTTCTGAAGAGGAAGATTCTTTTTTCTCATTCCCCAAATGCAAATTATATGTGTTCTTGAAGTATGCCCTTTATTTAATTTTAATGCCTTTTAAATTTTAATATGGATTACTTTATATGAACCTCCCCCTTTGTTTCCAATGCCTTTAGCACATAAAAATTGAGAAATGAACTGTATTTTCTGGCAATTCAAAGTATTTTATGAGGCATATTGCACATAAAACTGTGTCTCAGAGAAGAAGAGTTCAAGCTTTGTTGAACTATTTCATGGTAATAAGTTAACTATGACCTACCATGGGTAAGTTATAACTTCTTATTTTTTTTCCAGTTTAAAGAGACTCTTCTATTGCTATTCACATTAAAAATCTATGTCTTTGGTTCTCAATGAAATCCAGACATAATTTTTATTAGGACATGCTGGCATCTCTCACAAAGACTTATGCAACCCATGGAATTGTTCTAAAGCCAAATCATTTTCATATCCTAAGGAAGACTCCTGTTGCTAGGTGCTGATGCGTCGAGTCTGACTTACAATGACAGATGTGGCAGAGCAGAGCTTCCCACGAATCTTCTTGGCAGCAAACTTTCTGGAAGTCTATCAATATGTCTTTTTCACATGGAGTCCATCGATGTATATAAGCCAATAGCCATGTGGTTAGCAATTGATGCTTAACCATCTATATCCCTAAAGACTTCTTATGAAGACACTCTGCAGGCTCTGAATTCTGTTTCATTTGAATGCATTCAATGAGATGGAAGGTCTGAATTGAACACATTCATGATTTAAATTAGTATTCTAGATGTACTAGAACATAGAAACATCCATATTAAAACCCCTCAAAAATGTACAAAAGGAGACTCAATGCCTATCTAGATGAAGTTATGACTTTGGAAAGGAGATACAAAAATTATGCAAATGACTGTAATAATATGAATTAGAATGTGAAAAATACCAGAAGTGTGATTTTCAAAATTTAAGTGGGACATTCAGAAGGGAAAATTTGGGGCAAGAAGGGAGAGATTATGAAGAAGAATGAAAGCCATGATACAAGCAATGCATAGTCCTCTTATTGGATTAGAGTACATGACTTGAAAGGAGAGAAGCAGAAGGACTAGGTTGACACCACAGAGTAAAAGGCCATTAATGAGTCAGAACCCATTCAGTGGCATTTAACAGCAGCCTCCCAGAAGAGGGCTTAGCAGGAAAATTGATGGTTGCCCAGTTAAACCAGATTGCAGATAAATTGCATATGTTTTTGAATATATGTCCCATGCAGTAATTGGATTTGCTAAATCTGGCATACTAGTTTATACCAGAATGAACCCTTTACCCAGATGTGCCAGGAACGTATCACCTAACCACGTAGCATTAAAACCATCCTGCCTCACGATTAGCTACATAATTTGCAGGACTCTGTGAAAAATAGAAATATCTGGTTTAAAACTATCATGAGCTATTAGGTGATGACAGCAGAGTCTTATGTCAACATGGGGTTCTTCCAAACTCTGGGCATTATATGACTGTATAGACCACATTCTTGTGAAAGTGGCCCTCTTCCTGCCATTTTAGTGTGGTGTGTGAGACCCAGATATAACTCCTCTTCTATGTGCAAAATAGAAAGAAACTAATATTTGAAACTGAGATCTGTACACACTAGCCTGTGTGATCGCTCCGATTGGAGCAAACCCTGATGATACGCTCGATGAGGGCAGGGAATATAGCTGACTTGCTCACCCAATGCTTTGTACAGTGCCGCCTGACCCATGAATATGAGTAAGCATGCTGAATGACTGAGATTACTCATTTGTAAACTCAAAAGTTATTAGGATAAAGAGGCTATCACAGGATAATGAGTCCAGGAGAGACAACGAGTGCTATTAACTGAAGTTTCCTCATACTAGTTTAAAAATCTATTCTTTTCTAGCACATTATTCCCCGGGTTCTCAATGGCTGTCATTGTCTCAGTTTCCTGCTCCCTTTTTTGGATCTGCCCATACACTTTGTGGCAGAGGCACAAGACTACAAATGGAGGACCGTATGCCTTCTGTCTAAATGTTTACAAGTTACAAATCAAGTGAAATTAACTACCACACTGCTAAATGAAATATGTGCTGTCTTGCAACCTGTCAAATCCATACTCATGATGCTCCAGAATGCTGGTTTGGATCCACAGGGCTCAGACTGTTAAGTGATGTGGGAGTGGGAGGGGGCCTCTTTGCTCTATCCACCAACCTTCAGCTCTCCTTCACACCACGAGGAGCCTCGTGGGCAACTCACCTTTCCATGCCTCTTCTTCATGTCCCATAAACTGTCCCCCCTTGACCGTAGTTGGGCCAACTGTGTATACTAAAGAAGGTACGCTTTCTTTTTCTCAGGAGAGCAAACCATGGATGTGTCTTCGGGACCACGTTGACTTTGGGGCCCACAGGAAAGAGAACTCTGGGATACCTAAGAAGTATATCTTCAGACACCAATCCTAAAAGCCTTTTCTGATACCAGTTGCAAAAAAAACTCTTCTTTTCTTGGCTCTCAATTGTCGAATTAGGTCAGGCTTACACGTTACTAGGCATAGTCCTCCAAACTCTCTAGTCTTCTCTGGACTTCAGGTACCAGTTATAACTTGAGGGTGTACCTAGGAACTTTATTTCTAACCTGCTGCCTCTAAGTCTGGGGGTTGCCAAATACTCTCTTAGAATTGTAGCCACCATTATGAAGGTTCCCAGGACCCCCTTACTTCTTACCAACTGCTCCAAATACATGAGTTCTCACGAACCCCTCTGCCTTCATGTTTCCCAGTGACCCTTAGAACTCACAAGAATGAATTATATTACAGATTTATTGTAAAAAAAATGGATATAAAAGAAGGGATACATAAGCAGGGTTTAGGAGGTCTGCCAATTGTAAAGTTTATGTGTCCTTGCCAAAAAGCACACCTAAGTTTTTCCACCTGGATGCACAGTTGACCCTGCAAAGTCAGTATGCTCTATATCTACAGGTAACTTCCTACTGCCTTCAGTCCTTCCTCTCGCAGTTGGATGGTTGGATGGTTCACTGAGTTCCTCCTCTCAACAAATGCATTACCATCTAACCGTTTCATCAGTTAACTTGGACATCAATTTCAACTTACAATTTATCACCCAATTTTGTTCATTGCTCCTTTGGTCTCTCTATTTGGTCAGTCCTACGTTTTCAGAGCTTTTCTCTTTATGGCTAAATTTGTGAAACTTTCTCTTCCCTAAATCTCTTTTCTTTCTTTCTTTCCTTTTTAAAATAATCATTGCAATGAAAGTATTCTTCTACAAACTCTAGGCAATTTTTAAAGAATGAGGAAGTTCTACATGTATTGCTATAGAAAGATCTCTAAGATACATTATTAAGTGGAAAAAGCAAGGTGCAGAACCGGGCAGAGAGTACATTATATTTTAGGCAAGGAAAGAAGGAAATAAATGCAGATTTACATTTATTTGCTTTTTCAAGCAACTATTAAAAATGGTTACTGTATTTAAAGCTGTATTTAGAGAAAAATGGCAGAGATGGATATCCCTAATTCATTATATGCTTTTTATATTGTTTTAATTTTTGAGAACAGAAATATATTCTCTATTCAAACATTCAAACATTTTAAATTATATTATTTTTTTCTATGGTTAACCATGTGTTTTTGATGTGAATGGCAATCAAGTTGATTCTGACATGACCACTCCTTGATTTTATATTAGAAATTAAATTAAAATTAAAAATTAAACAATGAAGAACTAAAATATCAAGATCGTAGTACTATAAATGACTTATAATTTAATCATGCCACTGCCATACTAAGATACTTATCGAGTTCACTTTTTTTTTAATTCCAAGTAATACCACTGAGAAAGAAATAGAAATTCTTTCAGAGCACGGAGCTTGTCATTTCTGCAGCTGTATGCTTCACGTCCCCCTCCCATAGCATGTTCACATTGAATGACATGATCATTTATAGCACAACCCCAGTCTTTCTTGTCCATGTTTCAATACATGTTTGTGATCCCATCTTACCGCCATGAGTTCATTTGTTTATCCCAGCTAAGTCTTTAAAACTTGACTCAAATATCCTTCTTGCCCCTCAGCTTGACTCAGGAGATTATCTTTTCTCTTACTTTATCACTGCATACTTCCCTAATGTACTATGATTATGGACTTACATGATTTCTAAACTAAGCCCTTCCCACATTGACGAAGACAACTCTCTTGCATTCATTTTTGGGTTGGAAAGGTCCCACGCAAGGCTTGGTGTACAGAAAATACTTGTTAACTAAATCTATGCAGGGAAAATGAATGACTGGTGAACAAGTGTGGAAGAAAGTATGCAGTGCATTCATCTATGTATTGTACTCAGTTGAAGCACATAAAAAGAGGACATAGGCTTTCATCTAACCACTCAGTGCACAAAATTTTGGTGCAGCATCTATTCTCTGTGGATCTAATCCATAATGTTTCCAATTTTTCATATCTGAATCAGAATGACCCTTTGAAAATTCTTCCCGTGTTTTCTGTCCAGACCCAAATTATTTATTTAATAATATATTTTCATTTCACTTTTCCTGAGAAAGGGTCAAATTTTTCCTGAAGCAATATCTCTTAAAAAAGAAATGTCTGTTGAAGATCACCAAAGTACTACCTTATTACAGAGGGTAGCCCTGGTTAAAGAAGACGAAAAATGGAAAATATTATGCTTTTTATGTGTAATGATTACAGTATTTCATTTTCTAACTAATCGGGTCAATGTGAGGAAAGGGACAGTTTATTGTCCTGAAAACTGAGATGTGAATTATTCCACAGTTCAAAGAAAGAGTATTCATCAAACACTAAGATTTTAAAAAATCTGATAATAGCAATTGTTTTCAGAGTGAACTTCCTCTGAAAGACATGGTTTCTACAAATAGTACTATCAGGAAAAAAGCAGACTTGTTTTCACAAGCAAAAGTGAAATTAAGGGCTGACCCCCAGTGACGTAGTGGTTGTGCGCGGGACTGTGGCCCACTGGGATGGAGGCTCAATTCCAGCAATGGCTCCACAGGAGCAAAGGCTGGGCCTCCGACTCCCTCCACCAGAGGGCAGTGATGGCCAAAAACAAAAACAAAAAAAAGGGAAAGTAAAAGAAATCCAGAACCAGACTCACCGTTTGGGGCTAGGTTCTAAGCAATACAGATTCACAAAAAGTGAGTAGATCATATTGAACTGTGAGCAGAATCAGACCCACTCATCATCTTAGGCAGCAGCAGATTCTTGGAATGGGCACCCAGAGAGATCTCTGAAGATTGTTGTTGTTGCATCTTGTGGTGGAAGAGCCCCAGGTGCTACACCAGGAAACCAAGGGGCTTCTCCTTCCAAGGTTCTGGTTTTATTGGATCATATTTTCTAGTTTAGTGTTATTCCACATATTTGGGCTCTGGGCCCATCATTCCCACAAGTTCATACAGATTTTAAAATTAAAAGGACTTCTGCTTCCTAACTACACTGTGAAATTATCTCCTTGGACCCAACTCCTTGGACCCAGCTGCCTGAACCCAACTGTTTGTGTATAGCACTTTAGGATAAGCATGAGACTTTGTCTACAATTGCTGTGCTGAGACAAAGACTTTTGACGAGGTCCTATTTTCAGAAAAGTTGAAAACTGAGTTAGAGAACATATGCTCTGAAAAAGGTACATTAGGATTTCCAGCTTATTGTTAAATCCACCAAGAGTTAAATAAACCTTTGTCATCGTTATTCCTGAGAGTTTTGGACTGTGACTTCTGTGTGGATTGATATTCCACAGCAGATGAAACACATCGGTCGCACGCTTTCTGCCTCGTTTTCTCTCTTCACGCACACGTGTACACACAGGTGTCTATAATAAGGACATATTTTGTTACCTAATGTAAGTTGAATAAACTGTGCTAACCTAATGTTTTCCAATGTGAGAGCCCTCAGGAACATGAAATCAATAGAGCATTTAAGCTTCCAGTCTCCCTAAAGATGAAAGGTGATTCTCCCAGATAAGTGAGAGCACATGAAAGGCTTTGGAAACACATATGCAATACTGCATCTCTACGATTTCTGCTCGGGTCACTGTTACTTTCTGTCAATACATCTTGTTTCTTTCTGGTCAAAAGTCAAAAGTATTTGAGGTGATTAGGTGCCCATTCTTGTTGGGGAGGAGCCCTGAATGAAAAGTGGTGGTTTTCTAGAAGGAAGATGTGGAAGTGGTCTTCTGTAAGAGATACAACTTTGGTGAGTCCATGGGTCAGTTCAACTCAGTCCTGTAGTAAGGTCAACAGCAGTGGATGTGGTTTGGGGTCTTTGGGGGTGATGGTGCTTTTTCAATAATGATGCTTCCTGTATGACGTTGGGACTAAGAAATCTATTCATTTTCATGCAGATTTCAAACAAAACCTCCCCTAGGCATTGAAGTAGTGATGATTGTTGCAATAATATCCCCAATGTGTGACAAGCTTGAAGTTGCAAAACCTTCACGTTTTGCCAAGGAAAAACACGACCTCAGCCCTCTCATCTCAGAGCCTTGGGCGGGCACTGGGGAATACCTGTCTGTGTGATTTGGCTGTACTGCCTTATGTCATCCTATACTGTTGGGCTTTAATGACGCTCGATTTCAACCAGTGATTTATTAATAATACATCCCGTAGACCACTTGAATTCACCTATTTCTTGAGTGGATCACATAAGAAACACATTTGTTGGTACTCTCTGGCAACTTCTGTCTGGCTTGGGCTTCTTGTCCTTGGCTGTGATATTGTTGCTGCAGGCCAAGATAGTGTGGATTGGAAGAGGTGTAAACCTGACAGCCAGGAGTCAGGAGAAGAAGGGAAATGAGCATTCCTAATAGGTTTGTTTTGAGGGAAGACAGGAATAGTTATAATGAGCCCCCAAAAGGACATTTACTTAGAAGCAGTTTTGAAACCGGGAATACGAGGAGAGTTATGGAGTTAAATATAACTTCATTTCATTATCTAAGTGTCGATTCATGAGTCAGTTTTGAGGATTAAATGAAAAGCTTTTCATAAAACAGTTATTAGAATATAGAATCATTAGTTTTCTCTATGCATTCAACTGAATTATGTAGTTCACATACTGTGGTTCAGCTGAATTCTCATAAATAAATACAGAATAAACATCTGTCTGGGCACATTAAAGAGGCATTATTGATGATTTAGCCTCACAATTTGCTGTTTTTGTTAATATTCAAAACCTTTCATTTCAAAGTTATGATTATAGGGTGAGCTGGCTCTCGAGCTAAACTTGCATCTGTGAGATTGGAGAGATTTTTAGAAGATTCGTGGCTGCATTACATCATGTGACAAGTGTTGATTGAGGGCTATGGACAAGAAGCAAAGGGCGAATTATAGATGTCGTCTTTGTTGGGTGTCATTGAATTAGCCCCTTCTAATAATGAGCCCACATAAAACAACAGACTAAAACACTGCCCGGTCCTGCAGCCTGCTCACCATCGTTATGTGCAAGCCCATGGCTGCAGCTGCTGGGTAAATCCATCTTGTCAAGGGTCTCCTCTTTTCACTGACCCTCTCCTTTCCCAAGCAGGGTTTCTCCTGATCACCTGTCCAAAGCATGGGCAATGAAACCTCTCCAGCCTGGCTTCCAAGGATCTAGACTTCTTCCAAGACAGATTGGTTTGTGCTGTCAGCACTCCAGGGTGCTTGGACAATCCTTTATCAGCACCCCAATTCCCACGCTTCCATTCTTCTTTATTCCTTATTCAATGTCCCACTTTTGCAGGCCTATGGAGCGATTGAAAACACCCTGTACATAGAAACACGCATACATGCTTGTCAGCAAAAAGGTAAGCCAGGAAGAAATCGAAGCTAACCTCCTCCCCGTGGTTGGTCCAATGTGCCTCGCTCATCACAGGTTGTGAGCATTCTCCTGGAATACGGAGAAGGGTTGAGAGCACTCTATAAATGGGAACCATGCAGAGAAGAGAACTGGAGTGGAAATTATGCACACCAAAGCAAGTCTTTGGTAGGCAGCCAACAGCCTTCTTGTTAGAAATGCCCATGCCCTTCCCAAACCTTTTGGCTCACCTCCTGACGTAATTGCCTCTGAAAGAAATATATTTAAATGGACCGGAGTGATGGTAATGAAAGGATTTCAATTACGAAGGAGCACACTGGGTTACTTTAAGTGGCACAAATCGGCGTTAAGGCAAACACTCAGATCAGGACCAGCAGAGCTTTCCAATGCAACACATATCTACGCTCTCTGAAGGTGGTACTATTTATATGCTCGGAGGCAATGTGAAGCAAAGGCTAGGAGTCAAGAAGTAATGTGAGCAGAGATCTACTGGGAAACACAAATCTTCCGCTCAGAAGTGGAGGAAGGCCAAAATGATTGAGCATACTGAAATAACTGTCAAGGGCCTCTAGGTGGGTTTGAAGTGATGTCAGTGATTTTAAAAATTCATGTAAATATATATTGAGACATACTTGGAGGCACCAATCAAAGTGGTTCCAAAGTTTTAAAGCAAAACATATGCTGCTCATCTATTCCCCCCACCACCACAAATCAGTAACTTTCCATTATACACTTAAGCAGAAGAGCACTTTTTTCTAAATGTAGATGCCCGTTTTCCTATCGCTTTCATCATTGGCTGCATGAGAGCAAAGCCTATTTATTTGAGTGCAGAGGACCTCGCTGGATGTGTTTCCAATCACAGGGGGCACAAGCTCCCTGAGTAGGTGGAATTGCACCGTTCTCTTCCACCTGGCTTATTATTACCCACCACTCCTTGGTTTTCGGGCCTCCCTGCTTCCCCCTCACACCAAGACGCTCATAGCCCATCAGCGGGACACCAACCACACAAGCCCTCACAGCCATCGAGTCAATGTAGACTCTCAGCACCCCCCTGTGGGGTTCAGATACTGTCACTTGGGATGGGGATAGAAAACCCAGTCCATCTCACAGGTTGTTGCTGGTGGTTTAAAAGTGCCGGAACACCAACCTAGAACCGCGAGGCCACCAGGCCTCCAAGTTGGAGACCTGCCACCACCAAATCAATTCTGACCTGACTTTTTTTCAAAAGGAAATCTCCGGGATTTCCTTCTGAGTTGAGCAACCTGCAGTCTTGTGGGTAGGAGGGGAGGACACTCCCTGTTCTCACCATCCAGGGATTCCACCTTCCGACCTCATCTCCTGAACTTCTCTGCCTTTCTTCCTGGTCCATCTGGGGTCTTTCTGTTCCCAGGGTTGCCTCCTCAACAAAAACATCCCAGTCTTGCTGTCTACCTGTAAGATCCTGGCATGGTATCAATGAAACTTTTTTCTTTCTTTTTACTTGCTGTAATGCTCTATCATCTAGCTTCCTTTGCTACTTGGTCAGGACAGGCAGCTAACATAGATACATGTATTCAGACATTCTAGGACACAGTGGGGGAGTGAAGATCTGGGGAAACAAACCTCACTGCCTTCTAGTCATTTCAGAATCGGAGATGCCCTCCAGGATAGGGCAGAACTACTCTTGCAGTTTTCTGATACTGTCAGTCCTATGGGAACAGGCAGACTGATACCTCATTTTGATGGGTGGAGTGGACTAAGGGTTTGAACTGCTAGCATTGCAATTAGCTCAGTGCTTACCTCGATGCGCCACCGATGCTCTTTGCCTGGAAAACAGTAATACTTAAAATAATATGATGCCAAAAAGGGCACATGTGTTGATGACATGGTAACAGAAACCTGGAAGAAAATCTAATAAATCTTAAAGTGTCGTATAGCTAGCGTTTATTGATCGCTTTTTGTGGGCTAGACACTGAACTTATTCCATTTGCACAGTGACCAGATAGGATAAGTCATTATAAATCTCAACCAAGATGTATTGCTGTGAGGAGCTATTTCTAACTAATAGTGACCCTGCAGTGACCCCCCTACAGAATAGAATCTTTAGGGAAGCAGATTATTGGATCTTTTTCCTAGGAAGTGGCTTGTGGGTTCCAACCACTGACCACTCAGTTAGAAGCCAAGTGCTCTATTCACTATGCTACTAGAGCGCTTGCTCATTAGCGATAAGGTGGCTGAAAATTTAACTTTTTCCCCTCAATTTTATATGGACATAACCTCAATACAACTCAATAGTTCAATCAAATCCAAAAGAATTGTATAATTACCACTATCAATTTTAGAACATAGTCTTTTTTTCTTGCATTTTTCGTTAGTAGTTCCCCACTTGCTCACAATCTCCCCTGCTATCCCCACAAACGAATCATCAACCCAATGATCATCTCTGTAGATTCATCTATTCTAGATTTCATATACTGAAAAACATGCAACAATGAAAAGTCAAAGCTAATAACAATAACAAAATAAAATCATGCAAAACCCCAGTTGAGAAGAAACAAAAAATATTAAAGACCAGATCAACTTTAAACTGAACCTAAAAGATGATCAAATGATTAGGTGTTAAATTGTAACCTAATGATAATTGTGAGAATCCACATCCTAGTGCATTTTATATGACAGCAAGGATATTCATAAACCTGGTCTTTGTTCTCAGGGGAGTTACTGAAGACTTTGTGTAGCTTTTAAGACTGAAGAATCAAGACTGTGGGTATCCAGAACCACATCTTCACCTTTACACTCTCCTACCTCTAAAAATTGAAGTTTAAAAAAGCAACTGGGAATGTAATCATTAACTTATAAGTATTCAGGGTATAATGAACAGTATGCTATTTTGTACCATGAACTAAAAAAACCCTGAGGGAATAAGTGCATATTTTTTTAAGCCATGGAAAAACACTAGAAACTACAGCAAGCTCACAGACAGAGGAAGAAAGAGGAGTTGGGGTCTTGGCAAGCAGTGGGAAGTGATGCCAAATAAGATGTCCAAGTAGCAGTGTATGGCTTTCTGACAGCCAGACCTAAAACTTGGAAGATTTAGAAACAAGAATGTTGCTTAGGGCAGTAGTTATCCAATTTTAACACATGTATAAAAATCACATAAAGAGTTGCTAATACACATATCTCTGGACCCCCTTCCTGATTTCAAACATAATAGATTTTGATAGGCTCAGTGGCATTTCTCAGAAGCTTCAAGGTGATGCTAATGCTAACCGGCTTGTGTTATGAAAACAACTATTTTATAATAGTATCGGCAGAGAAAACAACAGAAATGAGGAAGTGAAATGAAATAAACAGTAGAGGAAAAGAGAAGGGAGAAGGACTGAATGGGAGAGAAAGAGAGAGAGGGAGGAGGGGGGAGAGGGAGGAAGAGAGAAAGAGAGAAAGAGAGAGTTGGAGTTGACGAGAAAGAAGGAGGTGGTAGGAAGTACTTAAGAGGCTGTAATGGCAACAACATTTCTCTTCAGATCACAGACTATCTAGTCAGAGCAGCTGAGTTCTCAGGAGAGAACCAGGGAATGAAGCAGATTAATATCATTTATCACATTAATGTAGTGTTTCTCAAAGTGGGTGATACTGCCCCAAAAGAGTTACTGGAAAGATCCAGAGGAACTGCAAAAGCATATATGTACACTTTAGCCTGGATTATGGGTTGTAGTACATGTTTAAAGGTGGGATGGGCATGGCTCTTAGTAATTTTTTAAAAATCATTTTATTGGGGGCTTATACAGCTTTTATCACAATCCATACAGACATCTACCATGTCACGTGCATTTGTACATTTGTTGCCCTCATCATTTTCAAAACATTTTCTTTTTGCTTCAACCCTTGGTATCAGTTCCTTATTCCCCACTCCCTTCATCTATAAATGCCTATATATAGTTCCCTCATAAAGCCTTGATAATTTATAAATTACTATTATTTTTTCATGACCTATACTGACTAATGTCTCCTGTCACCCACTTTTCTGTTGTCCGTCCCCCAGGGAATGGGTTATATGTAAGTAATTGTGACCAGGTCCCCCTACATCCCCCCACCTTACTTTTATCCTCCTGTTCTCGCAACTCTCATTATTGGTCCTGACAGGTTTATCTCTCCTGGATTCTCTGTTTTTCCACCTTTTATCTGTACCTGTGTACATGCTCTGGTATAGCTGGAATTGTAAGGTGAAATTTAGGATTGTGATAGTGGAAGGGAGGAAGCTTTAAAGAGCTAGAGGAAAGTTGTATATTTCAGCAGTGCTATACTGCACCCTTACTTGTGATTCTTCTGTAAGGGGATGTGCAATAGTCTATAGATGGGATTTGGGTCTCCACTCCACAGTCCCCCTTATTCACATTGATATGATTTTTTGGTTCTGGATCTTTGATACCTGATATCTAATCCTATCAACAGCTCATGTTCACACAGGCTGTGGACTTTGTTGCTTCTCAGCTAGATAGCCACTTGTTTTCCTTCAAGCCTTTATGACCTTTGATAGTCAGGAACAATATATTTAATAGCCAGGCACCATCAGCTTTCTTCAGCACATTTACTTATGCATCCATATTGTGTTCAGCGATCGTGTTGGGAAGGTGAGCATCACGGAATGCCAGATTATTAGAACAAAGTGTTCTTGCATTGATGGTTTACTTGAGTAGGGGCCCACTGTCCATCTGCTGCCTTAGTATTTAGCATATAAATATATGTACATAGACCTACTTCCCTAACATTATATATAAATGTATTTACATATGTCCATGTCTGTATTTAGGCCTCTATAAATGTCCCCTGTCTCCTACTCCTTTCCTCTATTTCCTTTTACTTTCTTCTTGTCCCACTATCATAGTTGGTTTTCATTCAGGTTTCAGTCATTCCTCTTGGTTATAGTATCCTTGATCAAGCCCTACCAGGCCTTCTACACCCTCCTAGCCATCCATTTTGGATCGCTTGTTGTTCTCTTATCCCTGGGCTTTTTAACACACACTCCCTTTTCCCAATTCCCCACTCTCATGTCCCCCACCCCCCACCCCAATGCGGAACTGTTGATTCCATTCTCTTCCGGATTGTTTATCCCACCTATCTTATGTAGATAGACATGCAGAGATTATAATAAGCACAAAAACAAGGCAGAGCAAAACAAAACAACAAAAGAAAACCAAAAACCCCCCAAACAAAAACCAATGCCAAAAAGAAAGTAACGCCTATAAATAGTTTTTTTGACCTTAAGCATGTTTTGCGGTTGAGTCTGGTGGGGTGCCATGCCCTGGCCCCAAAGTTTACTTTTGGTATTCCCCGGGGACTTCATTGATTTGCTCCCCTTGTTGCCCTCCCTTAGCGTTTCACCCCAGTGTGTTCGGGTCATATTGGGCATCATTCCTACACTGTGCCTCCAACCTGTGTTGCCCCTCATTACACTATGAGTCAGTGAGGGCATCTTGTCTCACAGTGGAGCTAGCCCTATTATTCTCTCTTTACATTGGGTTCCCTGAGCAGTAATGTCGTCTTCAAGACTTGGTGGGCTAGGATGTGTTCCACTGTGTCTCCTTCCCTCTTTGGTTGTTCCTGTGGGCTCTTATCAGATGCACCCCTCTCCCTGAGCTGTAGCTTCAGTGCTGTCCTCTGTAGCGCATTCTTTGGGTGGGGGCTGAGGGGGAGGGTGTCCATGTAGTTGGGATTGGGGGCAGACCTCATAGACATCTTTACTGGCTTTCTGTTTCGTGCAGGTCTGTTGCATGCATATTTTGGCACACCAGGTTGAAGTCTGCTCCCTCTCTCCTTCTCCTATGGAGATAAAAACAACACCTGCCCCTTGTAGGTGTTACTGCTCTCTTTCCTGCTACCCATATCTTTTTTTCCCCTCTTTTTTTCTTTTCCCCACCTTTCTATTTTGCTGCCATGTATCCCAGTATTGCTGCCCTAGTACATAGAACCCTCCCCAGGAATGTATGTATATAGTATAAAATATAGTCAAGTATAAGTTGACTCAAATACCACCCAAAGTACCTAATTTTATCACAAAAATTGCCTTAAGAATGGGCGGAAAAACTCAGCTTATGCACAGGTATATACAGTAGCTTTTCCCCTCTGGCCCTTTTGCATTTTTTAGCTTACCTCTGTGAACTCATATTGTACTTGTCCATTTGTTCTTGGCTTACTTTGCTTAGCATAATTTCCTCAACATCTTCCCATGTGGTGATGTGCTTCATGTGTTCATCACTGCTTTTTAGGGATGCATAAAACCCCATTGTATGTATGTGTGTACTGCAGTTTTTAAATCCATTCATCTGTGGGTGGGAATTTGTTTCCAACTCCTTGCATTTGTGAACTGTGTTGTGATGAATTTGGAGCACAGATCCTGGCTGTAGTTAGTTTCTTGCCTCTTCTGGGAGAGTATGCCCATTAGACAGATTGCTGGGCTGCATGATAGCTGGATTGCCATCTGTTTTAGATATGGACAGATCAATTTCCTTGATGGCTGTACATACCCACAGGCCCACCAGCAGTGGCTGAGAGTTCCTTTGTCACCACAGCCCCTCCACCACTTTTTGTTTTCTGATTTTTTTTTGAGTTGGGCTATCTTTGAGGGGGTAATATCTCATAGTTGTTTTAATTTGCATTTCTCTTATGGCTATATGCTTATTGGCCATTCGAATTTCTTCCCTTGTGAAACTTCTGTTCAGGTGCTTTACCTACCTCCTCAGTGTACAATTAATGCTTTTTTTTCTTTATGTAACTAGCAGAGTACTATAGAGTTTAGTAATAAGGCCTTTGCCTAATGTGTCATTCATGGTTACAAGTGTTTTCCCAGTGGGTGGGCTATCTTTTTATTCTTTTGGTGAATTCTTTCAATGAATACAGGTGTTTTATTTTCAGTATACTCCACTTGTCAATTTTTGTCTCACCTGTGTTTGTGTTCTTTTGTATTTCTGATAGCCTATGTATTATCTGTGTCAAAGTTCTCAGGCTTGTCCCCATTCCCTCTTTGATGGTTCTAATATTTGGGGGGGTTTATTTCAAAGTCTGTGATCCATGTTGAGTTTACTCCTATACATAGATGAGGTAAGGTCTTGCTTCATTTTTCTATAGGTAGATATTAATTTTATTCAGCAACACTTGTTGAAAAGGGCCCCCACTTCCCATTTGATATTTCTGGGCTCCTTATCAGACATCAGTTATTGGTATGCTTATGATTTTATTTCAGGTGTTTCAATTCTTTTCCATTGGTCTGAGTATCTATTATTATACCAATACCACACTGTTTTGCTTACTGTGGCTGTATAATATGTGCTAAAGTCAGGCAGAGCGAGTCTTCCCATTGTGTCCTTTTTCTTGAAGAATTCTCTGCTAATTCTGGGCTTCTTCTCTCTATATATGAAGTTGATAATTAGTTTTTCCACTTCTTTGAAGGAAAATGATGGTACTTGTGTTAGGATAGCATTGAACTGATATAGTACCTTGGGTGGAACTGTCATTTTTACTATATTGAGTCTTCTTATCCATAAGCATGAAATATTCATTCATTTGTGGAGGTCACACCTGGTTTCTTGTAATAGTGTTCTGCAATTTTCCTCGTACAATCCCTTTGTTTTTCCAGTCAGAAATATCCCTACATATTTCAATTTGTGCTTGGCTATTGTGAAGGGTACTGTCTTTTAGTTCCCCTGTTCTGTGGTCTTGTCTGATGTGTATAACCATCTGGTAGACTTCTGATTGTTCATCTTGTATTCTGCCACTCTGCAATTTGTTTTACTGCTTCCAATACACCCTTTGTGGAGGTTTTGAGATTTTCCATATATAAAATCATGTCATCTGTGAATAACAATAGTTTCACCTCTTCCTTCCCCAGGTGAATACCTTTGATGTCTTTTCTTTGCTGTATATTGTTAGCTAAGACCTCCAGTATGATGTTAAATGAGAGTGGGGACAAGGGACATCCTTGTCTGGTTACATTTTTCAATGGGTTGTTTTCATCTTTTCTCCATTGACTAACATGTTGGCTGTCAGTTTTTCATAGATAGCTTGTATTACCTTGAGGAATTTTCCTTCCATTACAATCTTCTTGAGTGTCTTAAACAGGAATTGGTGTTGGATGTTGTTGAATGTTTCTTCCGCATCTATCAATATTATCATTTGGTTCTTATAATTTTTCATGTCAATGGGGTGAATAATGCTAATGGTCTTTCTTATGTTGAACCATCCCTGTAATGAATCCAACTTGGTCATGGTGAATTATTTGTTTTATATACTTTTGTATTATATTGGCCAGTATTTGTTAAGGATTCTTTGCATTGATATTCGGAGTTCGGAATTGTGCCATCTTTTCCTATGTTCTGGAAGAGTTTGTGTAGGCTTAATGTCAGTTCTTCCCCGAATGTGTGGTAGAGTTCTTATTTGAAGCCATCTGTCCCCAGGGGATTATTTTTGTTGATAATCTCTTGATAACCTGATCGATTTCTTCTTTGGGTCTGTTGAGATTCTTGACATCCATCTGGGATAGTTTAGGGAGGTATATTTTTCCAAGTATTTGTAAATGTCTTCCAAGTTGTTGAATTCACAGACCCTCAAAGTACTGTGTAATTACAGTATGCTTTTGATTTCATTAGGATTTGTTGTAATGTCCCCTGTTTCATCACTCATCCTGGCTATTGAAATGTGTTCCTCTCTTTCTTTGGTTAGTTTTGCCAGTGGTCTGTCAATTCTGTTAATTCTTTCAAAGAACTAACTTTTAGCTGCATAAATTTTTTCCATAGCTTGCCTATTTTCCTTCTCCTGAATCTCAGCCCTGATTTTTTATTAGTCATTTTACTGGGGGCTTGTACAACACTTATCACAATCCATACATGCATCCATTGTGTCAAGCACTTTTCTATATTTGTTTCCCTCATCTTTCTCAAAATACTTGCTTTACACTTGAGACTCTGGCAGTCACTCCTCACTTTTCCCCTCCCTCCTTGCTCCCCTCTCACCCATGGACCCTTAATAATTTATAAATTATTTTGTCATATCTTTATACCATCCAATGTCTCCCCTCTTCCATTTCTCCACTGTCCATTCCCCAGGAAAGAGATCATATCCTTGCAATCTATTCTCCCTTTCTATCCTACTTTCCCTCCACCCACCCTCCCATTATTGCCCCTCTAACTGCTGGTCCTAAGGGGTTCTTCTGGCCTGCATTCCCTGTGTTTCCAATTCCTATCTGTACCAGTGTACATCCTCTAATCCAGTCAGATTTGTAAAGTAGAACTGGGATCATGATTGGGGGGGGGGGTAGTATTCAAGCACTAGAGGAACATTGTATGCTTCATCATTGCAACATTGACTGACTCATCCTCTCTTCAGGCCTTCTGTGAAGGAATGTCCAGTTGCCCACAGATGGGCTTTGGGTCCTCATTCTGTATTTCCCTCATTCACAATGACATAAATTTTTGTTCTTTGAAGCCTGATAGCTGATCCCCTCAACACCTCATGAACACCCAGTCAGTCCTGATTTTTATTATGTTGTTTCTTTTGCTATTAGTAGGGTTATCCTGTTGACTCTGTTCTAATTGCTTTACATTTTTTGTCAGCATATCAATAAGTCCCTCTTCTTTTTTTATGTGTCCATGTATTGTTACCAAACTTCTTCTGATAACTGCCTTTGCTGTGTCCCAAAGGTTTTGATATATGACATTCTCATTCTTGTTGGATTCCAGAAGTTTCCTAATTTCATCTCTGATCTGGGCCAGTGTCCACTCCTTTACATACATTACTTTTCTGTCTTGAGTCTATGCAAGGTTACATAGTTGTGCTTCCTTCTCACTTGGTTTTCTAGATTCATGCTAGCCTGATTACTTTTCCTCATATTGGGTCCTTGATTTGCTTCTACTTTTTAACTTTTTAATTTAATTTTATTTTACTGTAACAGGTAAAGAAGGCTTTCTGTATTTATTACATTTTGTGACCTGTCTTGATTGTCCAGAAGAACTTGGGTCATCCTAAAGAGTAGACAGGAGTTCTTTGGGGGTACTAACCAAAAGTCTGGAGGCTCAAGTCTACCTTGAAAAACGGTCTAAGGATCTTCATAAAGACTGGTTGTAAAACCAGTCCTTGAAAACCCTTTGTACCATTTGTATCTAACATACATAGGGTTTCTATGAATCATAACTGACTTGGCATGTAACTAATGATGGTAAATTGCAATAGATGCCAAAGGAATCATGTCTGAAAGCAAGGGGGCTCTCCGTGGCACTTTTACAAATCATTCAGTGGTAGGAGGTCCTGGAAGCCAATAGCCCAGCATCACTAACAGCTCAGACCCTTCAGGAAAGAAGTTGTGGGTCATTCAACCAAGTGAAGAATCAAAATGGAGGCAAAGGGAGTTTGAGAGAGGAGAACTATACGGCTTCATGTGCAAATTACACAGACGATGGCTATGGGAGCCCTGGAGGTAGAGCAGTCAAGCATTGGGCTGGGATACACATGGTCAGCAGTTTGAAACCATCAGCATCTCATTGGCAGAAAGACTGGGCATTCAACTCCTGTATACTGCTACAGTCTCAGAAACTTAGGGGATGTCACTATTGTTCAGCACTGATCCAATGGCAGAGAGCGTGATTTTGTTATAACTGCCACACACATCCTTCTCTTCTTTGTTATATATCTATATTTGTATAACTAATTTCTACTTCCCTCAACCCACCATATATACAAGTATATATTTAGGAATAGTGGTTAAAAGAAAGGAGTTAGCAGAAACCCATAGGGGGGTCTGCAGTGCCTTAGTGGTTATGCACTAGGCTACAAAGCCTAAAGTCAGAAGTTCAAAGCCAGCAGCTTCTCCTTGGGAGAAATCCGAGACTTCCTACTCCTGTAAAGAGTTACAGTCTGGGAAACCCACAGGGGCAGTTCTCTCCTGTCCTGTGGGGTTGCTCTGAGTCAGAATAGTTTTGGTGGTAGTGAGTGAAAAGGGGCCAGGACCCTACTACACATAGTTGGGAAATGGAAACAGGGACAGAGGAATCATACCTAATTCAGCTAAGAGTTGTTCCCACACACTGCCAATGAGTTTATTCTGAGTATTGGGAAACACATAGCAACATCGTTTTCCTTTGGAGGGGTTGGTGATTTTTTTAATTCTGTTGTTTTTTTTTCCAGGGGGCATCACTGTCCTCTGGTGGGAGTGGGAGGCCCAGCCTTGCTTCTGGAGAGCTGCTGCTGGATTTGAACCACTGGATTTGTCCCGCACTCAACCACTACTTCACTGGGACTCAGCCCTGGGGTTGGAGTTTTAATCTACCAATTTTGATGCTAGCTTCCCCTAAACTAACCCCCAGCAGCCCCAGAGCCTCTTAGTTGTTACTTTAGTGTGTGCAGAATAGAATATTAAAGAGAAAGGAAGCAATTTTAGACACATTTCTTACAGACACTAGGTACTATAGAAAATGAGTGGAGGGAGGCTGAGGTATGTAGACAGAAGTACTAAATTAAAGTTTGTATGTGATATTGATATTGTCAGTACACATCATCTCTTGGCCAGTCATGTATCAAGATGATACATGTTTTTTTAAAAAAAGAAGCAACTGGATCTGCATAATGTGATCCCTCCTTACTAAGGACCCCCAAGGGACATGACAGTATGAAGAAGGGGATATGCTGCTTGGCAATGAGAATAGAAAGACTAATTAAAAGCCAGAATATGATTTATTATAAAGTGACTCAATTAGTTTCCCTACTCTATTGCAAGAATGTAAGTGTAGACAACAGTAGCAGAAACCAAAGAAATGGTTTGTTGTGGTGGTTTTCAGAGAAAGAGAAAAACACTAGAGAGCAAACGCTCAGATTACTCCCTGCCTAATCACACTAGGAGGAGCCCTCGTGGTATAGTGGTCACGTGTTGGGCTGCTCACTTCTAAGTCAGCACTTCAAAACCAGCAACAGCTCCCCAAGAGAAAGATGGGGCATCTACTCCTGTAAGGAGTTGGTCTCAGAAACCCACTGGGGGGAGCTCTACCCTGTCCTATACCATCACCACGAGTCTGAATTAATTGCATGGTCGTGACAATCAGGCTGTGAGGAGTCTTTATGGCACCATGATTAAGTGCTCCCACCAGTGAGTTCACATGAGAAGAGATAGAGTGGTAGCTTCCCAGGAAATCCAGTGGGGTGATTCCACTCTGCCCATACTCAGAAAGAATTCAGTAACCTGCAACAACTAAGCCATTGGCCAACTGTGAAAAACAACAATTAATTAGTCCTGTACACTTAATCTGGTTTCCAACTACTATAAAATATAAACAAGTAAACAGGAAGCATCAGATATTCAAAGAAGGAAATGAAATATTCAAAGATGTCAGACTTCAAGATCAATTGCCTACATTAACTATGTCCTCACCTAGCCAAGGAAGGACCAGAAGAACTACTAGGTCATGCCCAGCTACCAGTAGCAACTGCTTTGACTAGAGCCATACTATATGGTCCTGGATAGAATAGGAGAAATGTTGTAGAATAAACTCAAAAACTTAATAAAAAAGGCAGAATTACTGGACTAGCAGGAATCTGAGGAACCTCTAAGACTTTTCAAACTTTGATCATAAACTATCTCTTTCCACTAAATAACTGATCAACTCATGAAATAAACACAATAACTTTTCAGTACTCTGTTCTTTTATATAAAATATCAAAACAAAAACAATTATTTGTTTGAGACCACAAAAAGGGGCAGAGGTAGGTGTGTTGGGGGGGGGGGGGCGATTACAAGGAATCAAGATTTGAAGCAAATTGAACAATTGAAACAAAACAACCAGAATGAAAATAAAGAGGATATTGATGCAATGAGAAAAATGTAACCAATGTCACTAAACAATATGTGTCTCATTCATTTACTGCTGTTGAGTCAATTCTGAATCACAACCACCCTATAAAATGGAGCAGAACTGTAGAAATGACTCTGAAAGGGAGTAGAAAGCCTTATTTTTCTACTGAAGAGTAGTTGGTAGTTTCAAACTCCATAACCCACTTTACCACCAAAGTTCCTTAAGCAATATGTGCACAATTTTAAATGGGAATTTAAACAATTACGCAAACTTCTACCAAAAGTGCAGTATATTTTTAAATGAGCCATCAGACATTTGAGATGCTCCTTCTAAAAGCATTAGAAATATAAGGTATTGCATATATAATACAAGACAAAGAAGTTGTAAAAGGATCAATAAAGAAAAAAAGAGTTTATACAAAGTGTGTTAGCCTGGGTAGGCTAGAGAAACATATTCATAAGTACACATATGTATATAAGGGAGGGGCTTATATACAAGAGGAATGGAACATTGAAAAAGCATCCCAGCCCAGTCCAGTCCCCCACCAGTTTGATATTAGCCCATATGTCTGATAACAGTCTATAAAGTCTTCTTCAGATTCATGAGGCATGGGCAATGACATCAATGCAGGACAATCACAGGCTAGTGGGTAAGAAAGTCTTAGGATCCAGTGGTGTTGTAAGCATCTCAGTGCTGGCAGCGGCCACTCTATGGCTTTGCAAGCTTCAGAGGTCTGGTTCCAGCAGGATAATCCCATGTGACTTCTTCTCTGGGATGTCTCACAGGGAGTCAGCCTGTTGTCCTGTCAGTAGACCATCTTCAAGGGACTAAGTTGTGAGTCTGTCTCTCACCTCCAAGGGGGAAATACGGCCATATTTCCCAGAATTCTCAGGAGAAACCCATGTCCACACAAAGGTCTCTCTGACTATCTCCAAATTGACCGGATAGGCTCCACCTCTATACTCTTAACCCTCAAATTGCCACCAGATTAAGCGACTGCCACACAAAGTACATCTGAAATAAAGAAGAATTGAAAAGGTTGAAGAAGTCATCCAGAAAGTAGAGAAAAAGCAAAATTAAGACAAAAAGAAAATGTAATACTTTGAGGATCGAGTCATATTTTTAAACATCTAACTTAGAGTATCCCACAAAGCTAAGAAAATGCAGGATATAGTACATTGAATATAGAAGACCAAAGAAGAATCAATGCACTTGAATTACAGTGCTGGCAAAGGATATTGAAAGTATCACAAGTTATCAAAAGAGCAAACATATTTGTTGTGCAAGAAGTATACCCTGAAGGCTCCTTAGAAGCAGGTAGAATGAGGTTTCAGCTCATGTATTTGGACATGTTACAGGAAGAGACCAGTCTCTAGAGAAAGATATCCTATACAGGGGCAGCAAAAAAGTAGACCTTTGATAAAAGGGATTGACATCCTGGCTGCAACAATGGACTCGGACATCCCAACAATTGTGTGTGTCCAACAGTATTGGACAGTGTCTCCTTCTATTGTACAGAAAGTCAATAAGAGGAAGAGCCATCTCCTTGGCACTTAACAACAGCAATGTAAGAACAACTAGTTCTTACGATGCAGCCCTGCTTAACACTTGAATAGATTACTGAAGATATGGGGGTTAGAGAAAAGTATGGTGAGGAAATCAGAAGGTGTCCAGCTATTAGAAAATCTGATATTTGGGTTCTGAAAGATTTTTAAAAAACATTTAGACGTCAGCTGAGCCATGGTGGCGCAGTGGTTGTGTGCAGGACTGCGGCCCACAGGGTTGATGGTTGAGATCCAGCAGCAGCTCTCCAGGAGCAAGGCTGGGCTTCCTACTCCCACCAGCGCATTGATGTGAGAAAAAAAAAAAAGGATAAAAAAAAGAAGAAGAAAGGAAAAGAGACAAAAAAGGGGGGGGGGAAGAATAAAACAAACAAGGGGCTGAACCCTGGTGGCGTAAGTGGTTGAGTGAGGGACTGTGGCTCGCGGGCTTGGCAGTTCAAATTCAGCGGTTGCTCTCTGGTGCAGCGCCGGGTAGCTCCCACGACCACCAAAGGGCAGTGATGTCTCCCCCCAAACAAACAAACAAACAAACAAACAATTAGACATCTAAGTGAAGTATCAGAGGGAGCATACTAATGTTTGTAACCAAAGAATGTGAATAACAAGTTCCAAGATCCGAAGACGGAATTGTCTTCGAGAGGCTTAAATTCTGAGCATCTAGTATGCAGATGGATATGAATGATCCCCAAATACGTTTTCAGAGTCCCCACACAGAGTAAGTCTCCATTGAATGTCCTTGCACCACTGACCAGGAATGTGACTAGTCTTGCCTTCAGACAGAGTGCATTGGAAAGTAGATTCCTTTTGCTTCCCCTCTTTGATGCATTTTTTAAATTTATTTGGGTTTCAATTGCCAACTAATTTCTCTTAGATTGAGGTTTTTCTGCATTTTATTTGTTTTGAATGGTAGGTTTTTTAGCATGTTTTTTTAAACATGAAATCCAGTAGCTAGATTAACATTACTTTAGGGTTATGGCAAGTGAAGCTGGGTTACAAGAATAAAGAAAATGCTCTAAAGTTGGCTGTGGTGATTATTGCAGAAGCCTTTTAAATGTACTAAACCATTGATTTATGTAGTATGTGAATTATATGTCAATAAAACTATTAAAAAGTAAAGTGGATGTCAGAAGAGATTCTGAGCCTTGCTATTGAATAGCTGAAGTATAGAGTAATTAAAATGAAAGGGAGAAATGATGGCATAAAAGAATTGAACAGATTTCATATTTTAAAGCAGATGAAATATTCTAATTAAATGTGGAAAGACCTCAAGTAGGGAAATCAAAACTGAAAAACATATTTAAACTTAAAATACAAAAGAAAAATTTCCACCCTTAGTTTTAATATTGAGGATTCTTTGGGGGGAAAGTTTGAATAATGCAGGAAATATCAAAAGAACTTGCAAAGAATACAATTTCTGTGCCTGTGTTATTCTGGGTAAACTAGAGAAACAAATCCATGGACATCCTCATATTTGTGTGAGAAAAGTGGTTTATATACAAGAGCAATTGAATATATTTTTTTAAATCCCAGCCCAGTTCAGATCAAGCCCATAAGTCCAATATTAGCCTATATGTCTGATACCAATAAATAAAGTCCTCTTCAGATTCATGAAACACTTGCAATGACACTGAGTGCAAGACAATCACAGGTCAGTGGGTAGAAAGTGTTCGGATCCAAATTCCGATGCATTGTAAGGATCTCAGTGCTGGCAGGGGTCTTCATGTGGCTTCTCCAGTGCCACGGCTGCATTAGGGTAGGTCCATTAGCTTCTCCTCAAGGATTTCTGACAGGGAGTCAGGAGAGAAAGAGAGAGAATCTCCCCTCGCCAAGGAGGAAAATACTGGAGTTCCCAGAATTCTCAGGAGAAGGTCATGTCTGCAAAGAGGCCTTATTGGCTATACCCCGATTGCCAGACTAGACTCCACCCCTATACTCTTAATCCTCAAATTGATACCAGATTATGTAACTACCGCACTATCCCACATAATTGACAATTGCTTCACCATTTTTGGAAGTAGAATATGATCAAGAATTGATGGTACTGAAGGAAGCAGTCCAAGATACACAAGAAAAATTGCAAAATATTCTCCAGAAGTTGATGGATTATCAAATGAGATGTGCTAGCAAACAGATTGAATGCAAGAAGTGTTCATTCAACTATGCCGAGAAATTTGTAAGACAGCTACCTGAAAGAAATCTATGGATGGGGCATTCCAAAGAAAAGTGATGCTGTGAAGTGGGAACATTGTCAAATATTATCGTTAATATTATGTGCAAGTAAAATGTTGCTGAAGGTATTTCAAAATTGGTTCCAGGAGCACATTGACAAGAAATTGCCTCTGAAACTGCCAGACAACCTTGATGGCTTTTGCCTGCTGGGTGGAGGGTGGGTTTCAATTTCTGACTTTGTGGGAGGTCTGGCTTATTTAACTAACCAAAATGTTTCCAGCGTTCATCTGTGTGAAAGCGTGGGACTAAGTTGAGTTTTCTAGAGAAACAAACCCATTGAGATTTACAAATATAAATTTATAGACATAGCGAGATGTATGTCAAAGAAATGGCTCACTTGGTGGTAAAGGCTGATAAGTCCTAAGTTAATCAAATGTCAGACTGATGGTTCTTCTAACTTACATAATACACATGCTGAGAAACCCCATATTATCACATCAAGAGGCAGGCTGCTGGCTTACCTGCTGCAGAGGCTAATGCATCCCAAGGATGGCTGAAAGCAGCCAGGTTGCTGGCTCAAATCCCAAAAGTGGAGGTCAAATGATGACAAACTAAATGCAGTATACACAGAGAGCAAAAAGGCAAGACCTGTGATAGAATATCTATCTGTATTGGAAGCAGGCCACACTCCAAAGGAATCTCCCTTTCAATTGATTGGATGTTCATAGCAGATCTCATCATGGAAGTGATTCCTTCATGTACTGTCTCATCATAGGGAAGGACTCCATCCTAACTTCCTGACCTCTGAGAATCAAGGCCTAGTCAAGCTACCATGAAGTCTTAATTGTCACAGCATGCATCAGAACTTCCTTTCTCTCCATGGAAAACAGTGGCTACAATAGTCCACTGTGCTTACAGACTGCATTTTGTTCATGCATTCATATGTTGATGGACATTTGGGTAGTTTCTTTGTTCGTGTCTAGTGAATAATCCTGTGATGAACATTAGCGTGCAAGGATCATTTGAGTTCTGCATTTACTCTAAACCCCCCTGTCTTCCTCCCCCCACCCCCCGCCAAAAAACCACCCCAAAGCTCACTGCCATTCACTGACTTACAACCCTGTAGGACAAGATAGAACTGCACCCTGTGAGCTTCTGAGACTCCACTCTTCGTGGGAATAGAAAACCCCCCTTTCCCCCCAAAGTATGGATGGTTGTTTAGAACTGCTGACTTTCATCACAGCCATCGTTGAAGTTTGAACCCATTCTTGCATAGCCTATAACCTTTATGGAAGCAGAGTGCCAAATCTTTCTCCCATGAGGCACCTGGTAAGTTCTAACTACTTGGTTAGCAGCTGAGCACTTTAACTTCTGGACCATCAGGTGTCCTAACTAGAATATTGCCAGAATATTATAGAACTATTAGACTCCTGAGAAGTCACTTAACCTAGTCATTTCTTGATAGACTAGTTCAGAGTTTCCTAACAGGTTGATACAGGTGGAGTCCTCTACTCCTTATCCTGAGACAGAAAGCTGGTCTTTTACAAACCCTTGCATGAAGTCTTTGCTCTCACCCCAGGTCGTATCCAAAGGGGTGCCTGCCTCTTTTCAAAAAATATTTATGAAAGTAGGTTTCCTGATATCTTTCACTAGTTCATTTTTTGGGTGTCCAGATTCCTGTGGGGATGAAATTTTGATGAATTATAATATCTCTTTCTCTCCGGGCTAAAAAAGAAAAACTCTTCAGGAGCAAGAAGGAAGAGAAACATTCTCTGCTCGGCAAGGTTCAGGTTGCAAACTTGTCTTGCTTATTTATTGAGGTTAAAAGTTAAACTGGATTAGGACAATCATATTTTTCTGACACATTGACTTGCTTCTTAAGAAAACATATTTAACTTTTCTTTTCGTTTTCATGAATCATTTCAGTAGAAGAGCCAGGAGTTATGTTCTTAGGCTGAGTGCAAGCACTGAAGGCCCCTTTGTAAGGGACTTAGCCAGCTATATGCATTTCTTTGGCTCATTTGCATTCCTCTGGGCTAAATTTTGACGTACATATTTGTGTGTGGAACAGGAGAGACACTTGGACTCATGTTTGTGATTTTTCCACAGATAAAATCAGCACCAAATTTCTGGTTCTAATGGCATTGTCTTGGAGCAGGGACCTGGAAAGTTTTCTTCTGATCGTCACTCCTTCTTTTCTCCCACTTTCCTCCAATTATTCCTGTTCCCAAGATTTGGCCCAATTTGGGCTGTTGAGTGAGAGGAAACAGAGTCAGAAAAGAAAAACCGAAGGTGTCAACCTTCAGAATAGCAACAGTGGGATATTAAGACTCTCCTCTCCACAGAGTCTACTGAGCTCACAGAGCTGTCTCAGCCACAGTCTACTCAGCCCTTTGTTTCTTGTTTTTGCAGATGTCCACCGAAGCCTTCTTACACAGAAATTTCCCACCGCTATTCACTGGGCTTGTGCTAAAATTGAATTTCCATTTATGTTTTTCATGTGAAGAGAAGAATAGCCACTTTCTAACTTGAAGCTCTGTGATGTAGACATTTGCATGTTGTGCTGCTGTTAGCAGTTCAAAACCACCAGCCTACTGGAAGGGAAAAATGAAGCTTTCCACATCCATAAAAAGTGACATCCCTGGAAACAGAGAGGGCCCTTTCAACTCTACCTTATAAGCTCACTCTGAGTCGAAATTGACTTGATGCAATTGAGTTTGGTTTGGGTTTCTAATTTTAAATAAACTTCTGCACTCACCTTCTTCTGATTGAAAATAATTGATAAAATATAGAAGGGTACAGGGCTGAGCCCCAGTGGTGTAGGTGGTTGAGTGCGGGACTACTGCCCGCGGGCTTGGTGGTTCAAATCCAGCAGCGGCTTTCAGGAGCAGTGCTGGGAAGTTCCTGTGACCACCAGAGGGCAGTGAAGCCCCCCCCAAATATAGAAGGGTACAAAGGACAAAGATGCCATTCCATTGGAGAGAGAACTATGGTATGATTTTGGTGTAGAAGGAGGTTTTACCTTATCCTAATAGAACTATTCTTTATATGACTAACTTTTTACAATGGTGGACTCTCTGTATGTCAATAAATATAAATATGCTTTCTTGATGAATGCATAATATTCTTTTTTTCCCCCACTGTGCAACCCACTTCGGTGCCTGAAGCCCACAGGATAAAGCCAGGCAATGGTTCGGGGTTACAGTTTGCTTCGGCATGGGACACTATGAGAGGCCCAATGCATAATGTTATATATCTCAATGCACCATATTTATTGAACTAACTTGGCAGTGATAGGCTTTTGGATGCTCCAAGGTTAACATTGTGTGAATCCCTGTGGCCAACATTACTATAAGCACTATTTTATACTTTTCTTCTATCACTTCTTAAGGGTTCTGTTAGTCCAGGTATGCTAGAGAAAAAAATCCAGAGAGACTCATATGCATATAGGAAAAAAATTTATATATAAGAACAGTTGCATATTGAAAAAATATCCCAATCCAGTTCAGATCAAGTCCATAAATCCTATATTAGCCCCTATATTCCAATACTAATCTATAACATCCTCTTCAGACTCACAAAATGCATGCAATGATGCTGAATGCAGGAAGATCATAGGCCAGTGGGTACGATGTCTTGTGGATCCAGTGGCATTGTAAGGATCTCAGCACTGGCAGGGGTCTCCACATGGCTCCTCCAGTTCCCAGGGTCTGTCAACATAGGTCATATATCTTGTCAGTAGAGCATCTCTCAGGAAGTGAGCAAGTGTCCCACCTCCAAGGAGAAAATCCCAGAGTTCCCAGAATTCTCAGGAGAAGGTCATCCCTACACAGAAGCCTCACTGGCTATGAACAAATGATAGACTAGACTCCACTCCTTCACTCTTAATCCTCTCAAGTCCCAAATTGATACCAGATTATGTAAATACCACAAGGGTTAATCTTCAGAAGGAAAATTCCCATGACATCAATAAGACTTTTAACACTCATTGCTAAATTTCTCCCCAGAAATGCTTTGGATTGTATTCTCACCAGTATTCATTGAAAGTGACTTGCTCTTTTTACTCTGACCAGTATATCCACAGGCATTAAAACACATACACATAAACAACATCACAAACCAAACCCACCACTTTGAGTCAATTCTAACTCATAAGAACCTGACGCAGGGTTTCTGAGAGTGCAAGTCTTTTGAAGAGTAGACAGTTTCATCTTTCTCCTTCAAAGTGAAAGGTGGGTTTGAATTTATAACCTTGTTGTTAGCAGCCCTATGCCTAATCCACAGTGCTACCAGGATTCTTATACCAGCACTACTCACTCTAACATTCCCTTGCCAAACTATTAGCTAAAAACATTCCATATATTTGAATTTCTTTGATTATCGGTGAAGTTAAATGTCTTCTCTTATTCTTATCCTATGTGTAGGTTCTATGATGTAAATACTCTTTGCATAGCTTTTCCCATTTTTCGAGGATAACAATGCAAATTTTTAAATTGTGTATTTAAGAATATATGTGTTCGGTATAATAGCTCTATGAATATCACATGCGTCTACATAGTCTGTCTTCAGAGTTCTGTTTGTTTGTAGATGTTGTAGGGGTCTGGGCTTTACAAAACATGGTCATTCCTACATTGCTACATTGTCAGATCTAAATGATTTTGGTTTGACATCCTTTGCTCAAAAAAAAATTACTTTAACTAATTTTCAAAAACAAATAAGCAATTATGTCCAAGTCTTATTGTATACTCAGTAATAAGAAAAAGATACTAATATTTATGACAGAAGGGGGAGGGGGGTCTCACAAAAATCCAGTTTGATAATTATTAAAGCATTGAATTTATAGAACATTTATTTGTGGGAATTTAACACAAATTGGTGAAAGATGAAAAAAAAGATATGCTGTGATTATTTGTGATTATAATTTTCTCAAATTTTTTAGATTTAGAATAATCATTGACAGCCATCTGTTCTATCTTTATTCCATGCCAGGATTTCCATTTAGTTTCTCTGGTGAGCAATAAATTCAAAAGTGGTAAGACTGTGTTAATAAATAATATTGAGAAATACAATGCTTAAAAATCTATTTCAAGTGACAAATTGACATGATAACACATAATATTTATGCTTTATAAATTGACATGTTTAAATTAATGTAATTACTGTTTTGATAGCTTATGTAACAAAAGTTAATAGTGTTGAATTGTCTCGGAATTAATCCAAAAGTCTCTGTTTTTTAATAGGCAAAGGATATGATTCCTGTTTTTCTTCCTTTCTTGGAAACTATCTAGGTATTCTGGAAATCAGCACTGTCAGCTTTGCACAGGGCTACTCACACCAAGGTAGGTAGTTCAAATTCATCCATTGTTCCTTGTGAGAGAGAGGGCTCTGTCTGTGTGGGTAAAGACTCACACCCTTAGTAGTCCTATCTAGAGTTGCTGTGAGTCATAATCAACAAAATGGCAGTGGGTTTGGTTTTTTATCTGTTCTGGTAGGGATGAAGGAAGGAGGAACACATAGAAAAGAAAAGACATGGGAAGAATAGCCTGAATGGCTTGCATATCATTTTATTCTTTTTTTTTGTCTGGGGAGTATATTTCCAGAGTATAGGACATCAAAATTCAAAGGAGTTAAGTGTTGGACTCTGAGGCAATTCTTAAGAGGACAAAAACATATGTGCTAGTTGGGTTCTGTGACCACTTGGTCGGACCAAGATTTCTTGGGGGGGGGGGGGGGGCGGAGGTAGAAGGGGTGGCAGTTAAAACCTAGTAATATCCCCTAATGTGGGGGTATTATAATATATAGTATGACAATAGAATCAGCTTCACGACGGAATCAGCTGCAAGCTGTCAAGTAGTTGAAAGAATAGTAGGACGGATTACAAACTTCTCACCCAGGTCACACAGTCCTGATGTGCTTGAATAGTGTTTTCCTTGGGGGTATGGCCTGCTTCCTTTAGAAAAGGTGCAGTGGAAAGCTTGCTTGGTTTTGTTGTTGTTGTTTTGCTGCATCTGGATCCTCTATCTGGCTCATCAAGGTGCTCTCTGATCTTAAGACAATGGCCCGCCCTATTGTCAGCTGCCCCCAGTAACCATTAAGCAGCTTGTCATTTGCCCTCTGGTCTTGGATCCAATCACAAGTCTTTATTTGTTCACCTTGGAACACTTGCCTCTGCAGTCTGTTATCAATCTGTTGTCTTCTTGCGGATTATGGGTTCATCAGTTATGTAAGCTACTCAAGATCAGGAGAAGACTCTAGTTCAGTGGTTTTCAACCCTCCTAATATCGTGATCCTTTGATACAGTTCATGTTGTGGTGACCCCCCAACTATGAAATTAGTTTAATTGCTACTTTATCACTGTAATTTTGCTACTGTTATGAATTGAGCAATCCCTGTGAAAGGGTTGTTCGAACCCTACAGGGGTCGGGACCCACAGATTGAGAACCGCTGCACTGGTTGACCATCTAATGCATGGCCATTTATTGTGGTTGAATAAGAACATAAGGGTAAGGAAAACAATAAGAGCCATGTTTCAGAATGATATTCATCACAAAGAACACTTTAAAAATGGGGAGTAGAGGAGCTCTTGCCCTCCGCTTCTCACTTCAATCATCATTTCTAGTTGGATACACTTTGTAGCAGAGTAATGTTATCGCCTTTCAGTATGATCCGTCCCAGTTGTTTTCTTGCCTTTGTCTTAGAATAAATCTCTTATGCATCATCTAACATGAGGTTCATGTACTCATCAAAGCCAATGATACAGCCCTCTATCTGCAAATTCGCTTGTTCATAGAGCCACACCTGCATCCAGGATCTATTTTGCAAGTATCTGAAGATGAGGTTGGTGGGCTGTACCATGTACTTTCTGGTCTTGGCCACAGTACACCCTTGTGGGAGCTCAGAGAGACCTCACTGAGCCATGACTAGTTCTTTCTTTTGAGGTTCCGTTGGGTGAATTTCAATGACTAAACTTTTAGTTATAAAGCAAGCAGACTATTTTTGCCACTGAAGGATGCCTTGTTACATTGTCAAACCGAACATCAACGTCAAACTAGATAGGGTTTCTGAGATTTTAAATGCTTTCCATGAAGCAGGTGGTGGGTTCGAACCACCCCCTCTTGTGGTAGCAGCCTAAGTCCTAGCCCATAGTGCCACATGGACTCCTTTGCTATATTATAGCCATTAATAAAATATTACTTTGAAAATTTCCCATGAAAATGCTCCATAGTAGTTGTACCCGTCTGTATCATTTATTTTGATTTCAGGTGAAATACTGAACACCTCGAGGGCATCACATCTGACCTGGTTCTCAGAAAGCCCAAATATAAATTGCTTTATGTACAAGGGCCATGCTATTGTCCCAACCAGGACGCTTTGGAGAGAGGAGTGGTGGGGACTATTAATAATTAGCCAGAATAGCAAGAACAGGCTAGACGTGTCCACAGGCAAAGCAGAATACAAGCTTGCCCTAGTTATGGAAAGTTTTTAAAGTATTATATGGGGAAATATTCTAATAGAATGTTCAATTCTTTCTGAGATGGCTTATTTAGGTAAAGCCTTTAAAGGTATTCTGATACCTTAAAGAAGGATTGAATAAATTCAGATTTGGCCATCCTTCAGTGCCTTTCAGGAGCCCCTGTGGCACGGCGGTTCAGTTGGGCTGTGATCCGGAAGGTTAGCAGTTCAAAACCACCAGGCTCTCCTGGGAGAAGGACGGGCCTTTCCACTCCTATAAGCAGTAACAGACTCAGACACTCAGAGGGGAAATTCTGTTCTTTCCTATAGGAACGCTATGCGTAAGCCTTGACTCATTGGCAGTCAGTTTGTTTGTTTTCATTTGTTTATTTTTGTTTCGTTTTTTTAATTTTCCTGAATTTCTGTCCTTTTTTTTTTTTTTTTTTTTGAGTGGCAACGGCCCCAACCCCCCCCCACCCCAGGGTCCTCTTTCCCCAATAAGACAGAGTTTTGGACTTTCTTGTTTGTTTTTGTTCAAGTGTTAAGCAATGGGCGGCTAAAACAACAATAACAAAAAAACAGGGACGATTTAAGGGACAATGCCTGTACTTCAAAGAGCCCTGAAAGCCAGTGTTTACATTTGTTTATCTGTATGTTTGCTGAACTTGGATGATGGTGAAATGTTCACGAGGCTCTAGTAAGGGATTTACTGGATTAGGATGCAGTTTCTACACAGTAAATACCAAGGGCAGTAATAGCTAATGAGCAGTATGTCAGGGTATAAGCAAAGAGAAATAATAATAGTTAGGCATCCTACATATGTTACCTGTAATCCTTGTAAGACTCTTGTAAGATACCATTAGCCCCATTTTACAGATGGGGAAAACAAGAATCACTAGCTTGCTCCAGGTTATGGGGGCTGGCGGGGTTGGGGGGAAGAAGAGGGGAAGAGGAAAGAGAACCCCGATCTGATTTCATAGCCCAGGTTTTTCAGGATACACATTGCCTCCCTCTTAAAGAAAGGCCTGAGGATTGCCCTGGTCCAATCTCCATCCTGATTTCAAGTTTTCTCTGGGATAATTAAAGGTCTATAATTAGAAGATAACAGCATGTATCTTTTCCCAGGAAAAACAAATGTTATTGATGTTGACATCTGTTGGAGCGGGTGTCCTATTACAGAAGGGATGTCTGATTTGTCAAAATATTTAACCAAACAGAGTCATGTGAGCCTTCTGCAACCCACAGTGTATACCAGTGACAAAAGAATGACAATATTTAGTCACTCAGCCCCAATAGTTTGGAAGGTTACAATGAACTAAAGAAACTGATTTTTTTCCCTAATAGGAATTGCAGACCTACCTGCCCCGTGATTCTCCCAATATGGCTATCAATCTGCGTCAGTAGCCAGTCGAAGGCACTTTTGCATAGTCTGATCTATTGTACTCACTGGCACTGTGTGTCTCTCCCTGATCCCAACTTACAGAACAAGTCACCACAGCTCCGTGGATGGCTGTGAAAACTATTGCAAGGAACCCAAGTCTGAGGTGTGCTAATATATACGGATGAACCCAAAGACAATCCCATTGACAATGAGAAACTGACGAACACAAACACAATCCCCCCGACGACCCTCAAAACAACAACTTACTAAGGAAACCAGACTGTGAAAACGTTCTCCTTTGATACCACCTGTGACTGGTGTTCTAGAGTCCCTTGGGGGTGAAAGGGTACGTAGAACCTGTGTTTGGAACATTCGTAACCGACCTCCCTGCAGGCAAAACTGGAGACTCTTGATCTATTCGCCAATGTTTTCTTCCCACCATCCCACAGAATTTTCCATTCTGGATGGGAAGTCTTCTTAGCACATGTTCCCGTTGTATTTCCAGTTTGATCCCTCTCCTCTGTCTGCAAACATATCAACATTGTCCTGACCCCAGAAAGCAAAACAAAGTAAACTGAATGCTTCTCTCACAATACCTCCTCGTCCAATTCCGGCCCTATCTCTAGACTTTGTTTTATCGGCATAGTCATACTTTTAGTCATTTCCTTTTGTATTTAAAAACACATTGAACAAGTTTTCAAAACAACTTTGAAACCATTCCTCTCCTCCTTGGGGGGAAAAAAAGTGCTAGTGTGGTATAAACAAAGAAACTCACCACTATCAAGTCCATGGTGACTCAAGGTGACCTTATAGGGATGGGTAGAACTGTCCCTGTGGGTCTGAGACTACAACTCTTTTATAAACATTATCATAGGTATTTATTTAAAGTAATACATGTGCAGCCCAGAATAGGTCTTAAATCGGGTCCTCAAACTATGGCCTGTGGGCCACATGTGGCCCACTAAGGACAGGTATCCAGCATGCCAGGTATTTTACTCCCTGTCCTGTTTGGCAGTCAACTTGTCCTAGGCCCGCAGTGAATTTGTTCATAGTTGTTTGTTTTTTTAAAACTACAGTCTGACCCTCCAACAATCTGAGGGACAGTGACCTGGCCCCCTGTTTAAAAAGTTTGAGGACCCCTGTTACATTTAGTTTGAATCAACTTCATAAAACTACTGAGATCACACACAGATCTCAATAGCATGATGATTTCTATGTCCATTCCTCTCTTCTTGCCCAAATCACCTCTCAGATACTCCTCCAGGCAGGGTTTATCTTTTGAGGAAGATCTGCTGCCTCATGGTCAGGTCCATGGCTCTCTTAAGGGGAAACATCCAGTCATTATGAAAAGTTTTAGGAAGTCTTCTTAATTTTTTGGATGTCTTCGTTCTTATATATATTTTTTGTGGGCATCACTGCCCTTTGGTGGGAGTAGGAGGCCCAGCCTTGCTCCTGGAGAGCTGCTGCTGGATTTGAACTGCCAACCGTCAACCCAGTGGGCTGAATTCCTGTATTCAACCACTACGCCACTGGGGCTCAGCCCCCGTTCTTATATATTTTATCATCTCAAATGATCCTGAGTTTGTGGAACCTGGCAGCAATGCCATTCAGCCACCAGCCTGCGGCTGCCATGGGGAACCTGCTGCCACTTTGACCCTGAAACGACAACTCTTTATGGATGTAGAATGTCTCATCCTTCTTCCGTTGAGTGGCTGATGGTTTTGAACTGCCAACTCTTTGGTTAGCAGCCCAATTCATAACCATTATGTCACCTGGCCTCCCCAATGTGATATAAAGAACTTCCTCCACCCCCACTCTTGAAACTACTCGAGCTTACACTTCTCACATAAAGCCTCATCAAAGTCCAATTTTTTATTATTTGGTACAATGTCTCTTCCTGAAGAACTGTATTGCCTTATGTAAGATTCTAGCATCATATCCTATGAACCTTATGATGCAAAACACTCAACTTCAATAGGCAGCACCAAGTGATTGTCCAAAGTGTTCATCAGATTTTGAAATAGATGGTGATCTCCATCTTCTTCACCAATTAACTTTTCTTTAACCCCACCTAGGCTGGTCTCTGGGGTCTCTGTTTAGGACCAGTACAAATGTTAATATACCCAGCTAATAATTGAAGGTTTGGGATTCAAGTTCACCCAGAGGAGCATTGGGAGAGAGGCCTGGTTATCTACCAATCTACTTCCCCCCAAATTGTCCATCGGACACCCCATGGGTCACAGTTTTACTCTGACACACTTGAACTCACCATGGCTCCAAGTCAACTAAAGAGCAACAGGTTAGACTGAGCTTGGAGCCGTCCCCTTCACAGGGAAGGGTTCTTGTGAACAGTCAATCAGACAGCCCGACGTTCTTTTTACTGTCCTCCTCCTCTTTGATTTCTTCACTTATTCCTCTATTGAATATGGACTCATTTGTTGAGGACCCTGTTAGCCAGGTTTTGTGTTAGGTGAACAAGACAAATAAGCTCTCTGTCCTTACAGAAATAAAATTAAACTGAATTTATTTTCTTAAACCACATTCTGAATCATGCCAAGTGTCAAAGACTTTTAATGCCGTCTTCTAAATCAGAAACAAATTCTCTAACCCTCCATAAGATCTCTTCTTATGGTATGGATCTCAGCAATCTTTCCAGTCTTGCCCTCAAATGTTGCTGTATGTTAAGCAAGTGTCTTCTAATCAGTGGACAAAAGACCCCCAGGGAACCAAGTTATTATACTTAGGGATCCATGAGTTCAAATATACCTCAGCATTAGGTGAAACAAGGGCTGTACCTGAGATGTACAGCTCATGTTTGTATTGTTCAAATGCATACACAAGCTATTGTAAACTTAACTATGTGTTGTAAAGCCTCTTCTGGGGAATTCAGAGCCACTTGTCTCTTAGTTTTGTTTTCTTTTAATAAAACACTATTAGAAAGTTCAATAAGTTCAATCATCTTGCTGAGGGGGCAAACCAATTTGATGTTTAAAAGTGAGCAGACTTTCTAAAAGTCTTATTTCTAGCACACCTGGATAATGATTTTTTCCCACTCTCCAGCCTCCAAGAATTTGCTAAAACTCAGCTCAGCTAACTGGGGTCTGGCTGCATAAAAAGTCCCATCCAAAGTGCTCATTTTAATGAGATAAAAATCTCCCCCTCTACAGCATCTCTTGTTGTTATTGTAATATCTCCCAATACTCTCTTCTCCTATCACTGTCCCAGGTCCATAAGGAGTAGAATTGCTTAACTACAGATCTCTAAGTAAGCCCTTCCTCTAACTCATTATTGAGTCTCAATACTCACTGTTAACTAGTTGATTCCAACGCCAGCAACCCTGGAGCATAGGAGCGTTTCTGACTGTAATTCTTTAAGGAAGTAGAAAGTTTCATCTTCCTCCCAAGGAGCACTAACAACAGTTTCCAACTGTTGACCTTGTGCTTGACGGCCCAACACTGAACCCATTATGCCTGCCAGCATCTAGCATAGCTGTCATCGCTTTTAGAATTTGTGGAGTCGATTTGGATTCGTGATGACTCCATAGACACAGAGTCGAAGAGCTCAGTACAGTTTTTAAGACTGTGACTTGTCAGAAGCAGATCGTCAATCCTGTCTCCCGAAGTGCCTCTGAATCGGCTTAAACAGCCAATGATAGTTTCCCAAACATATGTGGCCTACCACTCCATTTCAGGAAAGATCACTATTCAGTTCTGCTGCTAATGAAACAGTTTCAACTGTAACCCATACTAAAAAATGAAACCCATTACCATCGAGTTGATTCCAACTCATAATGATCCGAGAGGACAGGGTAGAACTGCCCTTGGGGGTTTCTGAAACTGTCACTCTTGATGGGAGTAGAAAACTCACCTTTATCGTCTGGAGTGACTGGTGGTTTGGAACTGTTGATTTTGGGATTGGCAGCCCAATGTATTGTCATTAAATGATCAGGATCTTCTAATCCAAGGTGAAGAACTGGTTTCTTTTTTTTTGCATACCCCTAGTTTGCTGGCCCCTCCTTCCCAGCAGGTGATATCATTTAGTTGGGGAGACAAATTACTTCTAGTAGTTGAATGCTTGGACAACCATGACATACAGAAACTTAACCCATTATACCACTCAGAAATGCCCCTAGTCTAGTACTGACACCTAATATGAACAGAGAAGCTTGTCAAATGGACATGACGCTACACCCATGAATAATTAGCATCAACAAAGACCTAACAGGATCACAGACTTTTCTTTCACCCTCTATGAACGTGGCATGACATATTTCAAGTCGGGTTCACTTTTGGAAGGTGGTGGTGGAGGGGAGTATTATGCTGCACTTGAGTCATGAGAACCTTAAAATTCCCCCACTTCTAAATTATTTTTAGCCCTCATACAGAGTGAACATGAAGCCGTATTTGTTAATGTTTATTTCATATGCAAAATAAATTTTCCCTTACGGATCATTGAAAAACAAAACAAAAAAAACAATATCAACTAATGAATGCCCTAATTTGAAAGAGTATTTTAGGAGATGAGGGAGGATCCCAGTCCTAGTACTGTATCATGAAAGACATCTTATTAAAGCTGTGGACTATATAATATCAATAAATTTCAAAATTACTGATCCTGATGGAGACCCACCTCTCTCCCATCAGTATTCCTGTCTTGTAGAAAACCCTCAGTGCCTTATACATAGTGTGTGTTCAAAGTACCTGCTGTGTGAACACGCACATGACTTAGCCACAGAAAAGGCTTCGTGCTAATCTCCAAGTTTGCTCCAGTTAAGTACAATGACTGTTTTTTCAATCAAGGGCTCATAGGTAAGATAGATAAGACAGACCTGTATTTCTGCTTGCATAAGACAAAAAGAGCTAACTCTTTTATTCCATTGCCTTTTCCCATTTGACCAAAAGTATATACCCGTTCTCACTGTATTCAGAGAATTATAACAAGTATTGTTCAGGAAAAATATGTGTCTTCCTTAGCAAGTACCCACCATTCAAAATACATAGTACTTTTGATCTGCTAGTCAAAAAGGTGTATATCTGCATAGAAGAAAATGCAAAACAATCTTTAGAGAATTACTAGAATTTTAGAACAGAATTTTGGCCAACATTATGGATTGAATTATGCCCCCACACACCAGAAATAAATATGTGACATCTTAGCTAGGCCTTTTCAGTATGACCTAATTATACTCCCTTTTGTGATCCAATGTGATTAGCCAGTGTATTGTGAATCCTAACTCCTACAATGTTAAGAAGGCAGGGTGAGAGTCAGCTATGTTATTGAGGCAGGATACAATTTCCAGGATTAAGTAGTATCTTCAGCCAATCTCTTTTGAAATAAAGAAGAGATTAAGCCATCGAATAGAGATAGAGGACACTCAGACTCACCAAGAAAGAAGGACTAAGATGCACTGAGGGTCCTTGCAATGAAAACCTCCCAAACCTAGAGTACATCTGATTCCATGACATACAGAGATTGCCCAGGGGTGGAGGACGCACAGATGTTGAAAGAAGACAAGGGGGCACATTCACTCAGAGTCAATAGAATGACCTTTCCCTAATGCTGTGCCCTGAACTTGCACCTCCAACTTTCTAAAGTAGGAAAACCCAAATTTTTTTTTGATACAGCCAAATACTATGCTATTTGTGTTATATCAGCACAAGGTAACGAAGATAGTCCTGTACATTAATTAAGGTAAATAAGTAATAATTTCAGTAGGTAGTTTGTCCCTTCCTCTTGCAACTTACATATGTGTGAGGATGGGCTATTTTCTTCTGAGATTTAGGGCATCACTTTCCTGCAAATGTAGTCTAGTAATTGTAGCTTTAGCTACCAAGTCATTTTAAAAGCCTCCTGTAAGATAATCCTCTTCTTCCCACAGCGTGAATAAATTTATTTATCAAAGCCCATGTAAGGGAGACTTTTCTAGAAAAGGATGCAGAACTGTGATCACAACATATAGTTGTTTGGTTGGACAGACTGAGACTTATCTCCCATCCTAAAATGGGAGGTTGAAGTGCACGTGTGGTATAAATGGTTAATATACTAAGCCACAGATCAAAAGATTGGCAGTTCAAGTCCATCCCCAGGTGTCTTAGATGAAAAGGGTGGTGATTTGTTTCTGAAAAGTCAGCCTTTGAAAGCTCTACCAAGCACAATTCTACTCTGACACACATAGGGCCAGAATGAGCAGATTTGGTGGTAAATGGTTTCCTAGTAGTAAAGAAAGAGCTAGGAGCAGGACTCGGGAAACCCTAAACAGTGGGGCCAGCATCAGAATGCCTGTCATGCAAATTTTGGAAACTAGCAGAAGACAGCAGAAGGAATAGGAAAGATTCCTCCAGATTCATTGATTCCAACATCAGAGAGGCTATTTTTAAAAATGTTTTTTAAACCCTCCATATAGTCTTACCGGGGTGTGGTGCTTATTTCCTCCTTCCTTTATCTTGGCAGAACATCCTTATAATAGGTTTCCCAAAGGGAAAAGCCAAATCCTAACATCAGACAGTTACACGAGGAACAAATAAAAATCATCCTACATTTTCCTTTGAGGCCCAATCATCCTGGCTATTATACGTGTTTATAATAATACATGTTTTAAGCCCTTGGATACATGTTTTTAAAAATATATTTGAACTCTAATTGAAGCCAAAGTCTAATATTTGTTGTTGTTGTTGTTGTTAGGTGCATTGAATCAATTCTAACTGATAGCGACGCCCGGGTACAACAGAATGAAACCCAGTCCAGCTCTGCGCCCTCTTCACAATTCTGCTTTGCTTGAGTCCATTGTTTCAGCCACGGTGTCAATTCAACTCACCAGGGTCTTCCTCTTTTCCCAAAGGACAGAGCAGAGACCTGTCAGACATGTGACAGCGAATTAGACAGGCTTCATAGGTCACCAGCCTTATCAGAACTGGAGGCATTTCTCTTCCTGCAGTACCTCATAGCCTCATGGGCATTGCCCATGGGAGGAAAGGGAAGTGTTCTGGAAGGGGTCCATGTCTTAGGGGAGGAAGGGCCTGTTCAGTATGAATGATCATGACTAAGAAGAGATCTGTCAGGGAAGTGATGTTTCAAGTCCAAATGTAGTACTCAAGGTAGTACCTCTTCTCTACGGAGTGGGAAGTATCCTTGGGCTAGAGAAAAGAGTTGATGCAAGAGGCTGCTCACTGGCTGAGCCCCGGCGGCGTAGTGGTTGTGCGCAGGACTGCGGCCCACTGGGACAGAGGTTCAATTCCAGCAGTGGGGCTGGGCCTCCTACTCCCACCACCGGAGAGCAGTGATGCCAAAAAAAAAAAAAATTTAAAAAAAAAAGAGGCTGCTCACCAAAAGGTTGGAGGTTCTACTCCACCAGATGTACTTCAAAAGAAAAGTCTCCTTACCTACTTCCAGAAAACCAGTCACCAGAAGCCCGCAATTCTACTCAGGCACACACAGAGTCCCCTGGATGGCAACCGCCTGTTTCCATCCCATCCGTGTCACTGCTATTGAGTCCGTTCCTCCTCAGAGCACCCAATGGCTCTGCTCCTAAGCAACAAACAAGGAGCAAGTCAGTTCTCAGCCACACGTAAAAGCCAGGAGCAGCCGGAGGGGAACCTCTACCAGTTTTCAGATCCTCAAAGTGGCTAGTGCCTTACTTCTCTTAGAACTCTCATCCTGGAATGTTGTTGGTTAAAAAAGCCATGGTAGCCAAGACACCTTTTGTGTAGACCTTTATCTGAAGCACACTTTACACTAGATCTTCAAGGGAGCTGGAGGGATTTCTTTTTAAATCTTTTTTATTTTTTTGGCATCACTGTCCTCAGGTGGTGGGAGTAGGAGGCCCAGGCTTTTGCCCCGTGGAGCTGGAATTGAACCTCCATCCCAGTGGGCCACAGTCTCGTGCACAACCACTATACCACCGGGACTCAGCCCTGGAGGGATTTTTTTAAGTCTGATCAATATGGATATAATAAAATTTTTCCCACTTTAAGTGATCTCCCTTAGTCACCCTTCAAGTATGGAGACTGTCTCAATACCAGCCCTCAACACACACACACATACACACACACACACCTACCTCAATGTCCAGCCAAACCATGGACAGGTTTATGCACAACTGAGAGGGGCCAACCATTTGGGATATAAAGGTCAGCTTTTATTCAAGGACAAAAATCAGAAGGGTTGGGAAAGAAGGAGGAGTGAGACTAGAATATAGGGGGAAGGAGGATGGTCATATCACATGATCAGGATGACAATCGATGACATGGGAAAATGTGTATCAACTGTTGAAGGGAAAGCTAACTTATGCTGAATCACTTTAACAAACCAAAACACTAGCTTTTTCAACATTCTTCCACATGCAATTCAATGATATCATTCTATTGTTGGTGTGGTTTAGCCATCCCCATTACTCATTTACAGATATTTCCATCACTATTATCCCCCTTTCCCCCTCCCCAGGAATCTTGAAAGTTTATTGTCATTTTCTGGCAAATAATTCACATGTCAAACAACCCAATAGTTCAAGCACATCAAGGAGAGTTGCCCAATCATCACCACAATTAGCTTTAGAACATTTTCTTCATTCTTGTACTCATCCTTGTTAACTCCCCATTTCCCCCAACTTCCGCTGCCATAGCCCAAGGAACCATGCATCCAGTTACTATCTCTGAAAACTTACCAACCGTACATTTCATAGACAGAATTTTTTTAAAAAGCAACCAACTAATAATGAAACCAAAGAAAAACAGAGTAAACCTCAATCAAAAAGAAAGCAGAAAATACTAAAAGCTATAAAACATTTTCAGTGGGTCATAAGGGAGATCAAATGATAGGGTGCTAAAGTTTGACCCAATTGCATCTGCAATAATCCATTTTTTAGCACCTTCTGCAAAATAGCAAGACTACTCATGTCCCCGGTCTGTGGTCCCAGGTGATTCACAAGAGGCTGGAGGAGAATGGAGCTTCTGTTGAAAGTGAAGGAGAATGGAGGGGCACTTTTACTGTCTTGGAGTTTTCTCCTGGTCACAACAAGACACATGCGTGAATGAGTGAGGCTCACCTTCACTCACATCAGTGCTTTCCAGCCTCTTTGGAAAATATGAAACGAAGAACTTCCAAGATGTTGCCTGCTCTTTCTCTTTTCCAAAACCATCAAAGTGTTCGTGGCATTTATGATAATCATGCTCATTATTATTATGGATCTAGGAAAAATGAATTTTACTCACTAAAGAGTGAACAAGTGTTAAGACAATTTTCTTGAACTTGTACCCAAAGACTCCAAACTGCAGAGCATAAAATCCCACTCCATTAGTGGTTTCAAAGAGCATGTTGTAACAGACCTGTGTTAGGAGTAATGGGTATTTTTGTGGCCTAATTAGCCTTTATTCAAATCCGAGTAAGTATCATTTACTAACCTGTGCCAAAACAAGGTGTTCATATTCCACTTGATTCTTTAAGGAAATCATACAAAACTGAAAGAATGCCACCAAGAGATTGTGTCCAAACACCTGTTTGCTCAAGCAGCATTCTCTGGGGGAGAAATAAAGTGCATAGGACATCAAGCTGCTTACACATTTTTGTCCAAGTAAAACCAGAAACAACCTCACCAGGGAAGCGAAGTGAGAAGAGAAATACATGACTGTTTGTTTATAAATAACCCAACATCATTCATTTGTGGAATTCATGAATTCATTCATAGAAGACTTGTCTGCTAAAGCAGTTCAGATTCTACTTTACTTTTATGAAACATATGTTACTGATTTCATGTCAAACCTTACTGCATCATGTATTTTATTTTCTAATACTGAAAGAAATGGCAGAGAGAAAAAGGTTATAAAAATAGTGTTTGTGTGTGTGTGTGTGTGTTTAGTGGACTCATTTGTAGATGATGATAGAAAATGATACAAATCCAGGAGAGTCTAAATATAAAGGTTGGCATGCTTATTACTTCACATGGTGTTTTTCTTTAAAAACTCTGTCCTTCGGGATCTTTGTGTGTTCAGAGTGCCGATCCCGGAACTGTGTTCAAACCAAAGTCTAATTAAGTCCTGTTGCTGTTATTACTAGTTTCTGTCAGTCAGTTGGCCATCCCACCTGCTCTGAGTTGAACCATTACATGCTGTGTCCAGAACAGATCACTAGACCTATATTCTGAGAAGCCCCTGGATGGGTTTGAACTGCTCATCTTTGCATCCTCAAAGACACAACTTGCTTTGAAGCCATTCCAGAGTCCCTCTCTCTCTTTCCATGCCTTTTAAAGTAAGTAATGATATTTTACTGCTTTGGGGGTGAAAGTTACACAGGAAATGAGCTCCTACTTTAAGAATTTCTATGTAGGTCTGTCAGTGATGTTGGTTGCATTTCTCACAATTTTGTCAACATTTTCTTTATTTTATTTCTGGTTGTTCTGTCTTCATTGCTCTAACTTCCCTACCCTCCACATCACCTGACCTTATCTTTGCTCTCAGGTAATTATGGATTATTTGGTCTCACCCAGATGACTTTGTCTTAGCACACAGTATACAATAGTGAAATGTTCTTTATTTTATGAGCCAATGTTGTAAGCCTCTTTAGCTAAAAGGGGACGTCTGATAGCGACTTCAGTACAAAGTTTAAAAGTATCCCAGGATGACAGTCTCACATGTTCCTCTATTCTCTATTTGCCCAGGAGTGTTCTAGATTTTAATACCGCTTTGTCTGAAACCCTCAATTTGCATCCCTAGTCAGAAAGTTGATAGTGGTAGGTGAGACCATCTAGTTCTTCTGGCCGCAGGGGAGATGAGGCCGTGGTTTATGCAAGCTATTAGTCCTGTAGACCGTTTCTACTTTGAATCTTTTTGGTTCTCCCATCTCTTGCTCCTGATGTATCGAGACTAAGAGTTTTATGTCACATGGCAATGCACATGTTTTAAAGAATTGGAGATGCTGCGATTCAAATTAAGATGTAGAAAGTAAACTTTATGAGCTGTGATGCCAAAGTGCCCTGGGTCCTCAGCCCTCCATGTGATGAAGTCAACCCTACAGGGTGTTTGGGGACGTCTTGGAAGTATCCACAGCTCTGCCCCATCTGTTGCTATGACCTTTGTCTTACAGTTTCTGTCACAGCACTTTCACACTGAAGGGAGATGGCTCCCTGCAGCCTTTTCTGGTTCCTCTCCCAGATTGTCCATTCTGGATGTCCTCTTTCCTTGTGCAGGGCCATTTGTGGTTTACACAGTACCTGCCACATGGTACCTGCTCACTAAAAGACATTTGTTTCATTAAACGAATGAGTGACCTACATGAATGAAAGGCCTAGAATTAAAGCTTTTTAAAACCACACAAATAATAACACAGATATTGTTGGTTACTCTAAATACAGATAAATATTTTTCTGGCCAGGAAGCCTACTTATCCATATAACCATTTCAAAAGTCAAAGACAGAATGCAATATCATCACTTAGAAGTTCTAATAGTAATTTTATCAGGTTGGCAGATAAATAGATAAAGACATTTTTTCTTGAAGCTTCTCATTTTTCATAAGTAGCCAGCCAGAGCAAGAAAAATACTTTTGCCCCTAAACAATTCCAAAGACTTGATATCGTGGCTCATTTACTAAGACTGCACATCTTGCTTGATGGCTTGTTTGTTTTAGTTGGTACAGAAAATGTGCTGCTGTAACAAAACCATGAAAAAGCTGTGTGAGCTGGAATCTTGAGTATTGAAAGGTATTTAAAATAAGTGTTTCCACTCTGGAGTTTTAACAGTTTTCAAAACAGATGTCTTCTATCAAAGAAAGTAGCAGATATGTGTGTGTGTGTGTGTTTCCCCTTCTAAACTTGGCAGGGACGTTTGTATTTTCCATATTCTTGACATGCTGACAAAGAAGATGCTTTCTTGAATTTTCGGGGTCTCAAGTTCCTATCTCAGAGAGAGAGAGAGGCAAGGTGAGGGCTTGGGTGTCAGTGATAGACAGTTGTTTTCATTGTCAGTTGCCATGGAGTCCATCCTGATTTGTGAGGACCCCGTATATGCAGGAGAACATTGTTCCATGGTTTTTCAAGGTTGTGGCCTCTGGAAATAAGATTGCCATGCCTGTCTTCTGAGGCACCTCTGTATTCTTTCGATTCACCAGCCTTTGGGTGTTTAGCCAGGCACACATCCCAGCAGTACTCAGTCAGCCTTCTAAATCCAGACCACACCACAACAATGACTTATACTTACCATAAATACTGGTGTACAAGCTGTTTTCCCATCATATTTTTTAGTGCAATCCTTGCGGTAAAATTAGGCACCTGTGTTGATATTCTGGTTCGCTTATACTCACATTATATGCTCACATATGCACAGTGCATTGTGCGGTTAGCTTGCTAATAAGTTCAGATTTGGGATACTTTTCTTTACACAGATTATTTCACTCAGTTGTCACACCTTTAGAAAAGGGATGGTGCATAATATCCAGATGAAAAAGCAGCAATCACGGGGTTTTAAATCACTGAGTATATTATTTTTAAGGGACACTTGACTGGTAAGTAGAAAGACAGGATTGGAAATAAGGTCAATTAAATTGAACCAACCTCCCCCCCAAAAAAATTTCGGAACCCATGTTATCAACTAGTATGCACTTACCTCACATGTGTCTAGTAGGTAGGACCTTGGACAAGTTCCAATACATTTCTGCAACTTGGTGTGCCATTGCAGAGATTATATAAATTAATTTCAGTAAACCGTTCAGGATGGTTGTGTTAGTCTGGGTAGACTAGAGAAACAAAATCATAGATACGCATATGGATATAAGGAAAAGGTTTATATACAAGATGAATGGGATACTGAGAAACTGTCCCAGCCCAGTCCATGGAGTTCAAAGTCATAAGTCTGATATTAGCCCATATGCCTGATATCAGTCTATAAAATCTCCTTTTGACTCACGAAGTCACAGGTCAGTGGGTGCAGAGTCCTGGAACAAGCATGCGTCTCCCCAGGGCTCCTCGCTTCCAGGGCTCAGGGTCTATCAACAGCATCCAGTGGTGGTAGAAGCAACTCAGCGCTGGTAGAGTTCTCTACATGGCTTCTCCAGCTTCAGAGGTCTGGCTCCATCAGGATAAGGCTGTGTGGCTTCTCCTCTGGCTCCTCCAGCTCCTCAGACCCTGCCATCTTGTCTTGTATGTAATTTATCACCTCTGAGACTAACTTCCAACAACTGGAGAACTGGCTTCTCATCTCCATGAGGGAAACATCTTGAGATTTCCCAGAAGTCTCAGGAGAAAGCCATGTCCACATGGAGGCCTCATTGGCTACTCAATGGCTATCTCCAGATTAGCAGACTAGACTCCACCCTACATCTCAATCATGAAAACAACATAAGCACATGACCTCCACGATGGTACTTGGTACAAAGTAAACTCTAGGTAAATTCCAACTTCCAATAAATTATAGTTGCTCTTCTTTGTGCTTTTAACAGTCTATTGTTTTTAAAGAAATCAAGAAAATGTCTGGAGCCAGAATTGGTTGGAAAGCAGTGACTCTTTTTCTGCCTTGATCTGACTTCAGATATTGGTTTCTCTCTTGTTCTCCCTTTCTGCTGGGACTACCATAATGTTCATTCACAAGTTGTTAAAAGTTCTTCAGTTGTCCTACTTTCTGTGTCCCAGTTTTAATAGTTTCTATTGATACGTCATCTATTTTACTCATCTCTTAGTCTGTGTTTCCCAATCTATTATCGATCCCAAGTGATGTCTTCTTAATATTAGATATTGCAGTTAATAATTTCTAGAAATTCAATGTTTGCTTTTTAGCATACATTGTTCTTGAAAATACTTATCTCATTTTCCTAAAAATTTACATTATCATCTTTATATTATCATTTTTATTTTATGCTTTTATAGTGATTTTAAAACTCTGGGCTACAAATTCCAACATTGGGATGACCTATGAGTTTGTTACTATAGACAGATCTTCTTTTCTTGACCATTGGTGTATTTATTGACTTCGTGGTTCATGTCACATTTTTTTCTGGTTGATATTCACATTGGACATGGTACTTGCTGGTCAATGGTGAACTTCAATGTTCTACAGCTTCCTATAAAGTGGTGGCTGCCAGGTTTTTGCTGTTGTTCTCTTTGTTCAGCAGGCACTGAAGTCACTGATGGATCACCTTCAGCCTCCATTAGGGGATTAGATTGGTCCTTTGTTAGGGTGGGTCTTCTGTTTTGCACTTAATTCCTCATAAGGTGTGGCCCTTCTGGGGTTTTCATGGAAAGTTCAAGATGTTCACCAAGCCTTGCTAACTTGGAAAGGCTTGTCTGCCAAGTTCTGTCACCCGTGCATCAGGCAGCTGTTGAAATCTCGGCTTTGTTCTCTCAGCCTTCCTACATGACATTTAGTATTTTGTACTGAAAATGTATTCTTGCCTCTTCATTGCAAAGTTTGAAAGGGGGCGAAAGATTTGAGAGTGGTTTTATGTCAATATTGTGGAAGGCTGTCACTGTCATCTTTCAACTTCCAGCTGTCTGGTGGTCTTACACTTTGACATCTGACTTCTCTTAAGACTGATAACCTTTTGTTCTTTTCTGACTCATAGAAACCTACTACACCAATGTAGAACTGCCCTTTTTGGTTTCCAAGAGTAAACACCTTCAGCTTTCTCCTCTGCATAGAAAAGCTTCTAGCTTCTGAAGTCCATTTGAGATTATATTTTCGACCCTCTGGCTTTATAGATTGGGGATGGCCCAGAAGAATAGCTCAATGCATTTCCTTTGTTCCAAGGATCCCCTCCCACTTTGGATTGCTTCTCAGGACTTTAAATATGTGTGTTTTAGCTTTTGTCTAGAGTTTATAGTGATTAAGGGTAAAAGGATTATTTGGGCCTGCACCACTCTGCCATTACCAGCAGTTTACATTTCTAATAAATATAATTAGTAGATTACATTTCCAATAAATTTTATTATAAATATCAATGCTCTTTTTCGTCAATAGAGACTGTGACCATTTTACATTTTTGACATGGGATCAAATCTGAAGACAGGGAGTCCTTTATAAGTTGTCATCCTTAGAAGAATGACTGAACTAATCAGAGGACAGTTCAGGAGTAGAATACCACTGCAGAGGAGAAAAACTGGAGTTCAAAGAAAGTCCTGCAGCAGTTTGAACTCAGAAGAAGCTGCTGATCCTCATGCAGCATTCACTACAGCTGTCTATGAAGCTCTTCTTATCGCCAGATGTTATTTCTGAAAAAAATCATTGTAGAGCTCATAAGCTCAGAGCCAAGACTCCCGTCCTGACCTGGTATGACTGATACTTCTGCAGAGAGAGAAATGACAGCAAGGAAGAGAAGACGGTTGGTTTAGAAGGATTCACCTGTATTGGAAAGAATACTTGTTGCCTCCAGATCTGATTCAAATGCCCCAATTTCAGAAAAGAAGGGGAATTTGTGTTTTGAAATATGCTTATGTACATGTGATACATCACCTACTCATTGTCCTAACTAGTGTTCTTCAGTGCTATTATATTTAAGTACAACCGTGAAAATAAATACTGATTCACAAAACCACAACCTGAAAACAAATGAACAACATTTATCAAAAGCTTACCTCGAAAGAACTTATGGAAAGTACCTAAAACACTAGATTTATTCTAATATGTATATGATAATATGATATATATATAAGTGTAACTGAAAGTTGAGGAATTATGGTGTCTAGAGTGTTTGTAGAGGCATGGTAACTCCAGAGAAAAAGTGATACTATGTGTGAATAAACATAAATTGAGGAAATAAAAATGCACATGTGTGAGAGAATCTGTTAGGGAGCAGGATTGGGACAGGAGGGTTGTCTCTCTACATGCCTGAAGGATGCCTATAGGAGTTTGCTACAGAGAATCAGGTGAGCTTTAGCCAGCCATATTGACTACTGAGCATGCACCAATTCAAGCCTGAGTCAGGTGAATGGTACACGTGGGTGGCCCAAACTAGGCCCAGATAGGTTTAATTCAGCCAAAGGGGTCAATCGATACCTTTGATCACCCCTCCCAGCCAACGGCTCCAAGTATTGGAACCAAGAGATCACTCGAGTCTTCTGGTTCTTCATCATCTTCTGCTTGGCTGTGTAGAGGTCCCTCTGACCTCCAGCTACCAGGTGTGGGTTTGCAGTCCTACAGGGTTTCCCATGTTCAGTGACTATAAAGCCTGAAACTTCTTCATAAAAATAACTCACTTGGATCACACACTGGGCTTTGGCATGAATTCTTTCTCTTGCAAAGCCAAGAACCAAGGTATTTCCTACCTGAAAAACCTAACAAGTCCATTGGATGAAAGTGGTACATGTAAGGAAGGGCCTAAGATTAAGTTCACACAGTTGGATCAGTAGTAGGGTAGTGGTGGGTTTCCTTAAATGTACAGTTCCCTTTCATGTACAACAAGATGCGACAGCACCTGGGTGGTGTAATGGGTTACTCATTGGGCTGCTGGCTGTGCGTCAGCAGTTCAAATCACCAGTCACTGGTGGCAGATGTTGGAGAAAGAAGAGACTTTCTGCTCACATAAAGAGCTATGTCTCAGAAACCCAGAGTCACTCTGAGTTGGAATTGACTCGATGTCGGTGAGAGTTGTTTTTTTGAATATCATCTTCATGACTAGTGGAATGTTTCAGTCCATGATTTTGCTGATTGAAGGGGAGTCAAACACTAGAGAGTACTTTGAGATGGTCAACAGGGCATTTTCCAAGTCTAGAAAATGTTTTTGTTAGATGCCATTGAGACAGTTTTGACTCATAGAGACCCTAGTGTAGAAAACAGTAAGTGGAAAAGTATAATCAAAGCAAATATCATTAATGGGGAAGGTATATTCATTATTATGGTAATACGACACCCAATTTCACTTCATAAGCTTTCTGAAGTTTCTCTTCTAAAGAAAACATCATAAGCTTTTGCAACAGAGGGAAAACATGAAGGCAGATCCTGTACTTAATGGGAGCTCGATTGCTATGGTAATAATAGGCCTAAGTATTCTGTTGAACTAGGAAGGGAAAGATCTTTGCACAGCATAGATTCTCCATGCATTTACTCCCCTCTAAGGAGCACATTATCTTCTCTGCTGTAGTCAGATCCTTTTAAAAGCCATTTTGGATAGCACATTTTGAATTTGACATGAAAGGAACATCTATTTTGCATACTGCATTGCCCAAATTCACCTTCCATTCCCTCACTTGCACATTCATTGATTTCATCAGTCATTCAACAAGTATTCGTCTGCACCCAGCCATCACCGATGCACTCCTACAGGCCAGGCTAGGCGATGTGATTTTTCCTCCTGGGAGCTTATTTCCCTGAAGTGTATCCTGAGCTGTTTAGTTGATTATTTCTTTTGTTTTTACCTTTCTCCCACTGCTTTCTTAAGCCAGCAGCCTTGTTATTCCACGTATTATCCTTCAGAGAAATACACCATCCAGTGTTTTACAAATGTATTTGAAACAGCAGTGTCTCCCTCTTCTCTCCTCTTGTCCTTTCTTTTTTGTTCAGTATAATCTTGGAGAGCTTCCAGGGCAAGACCAAAGCACAGAGAGCTGCTCCTTTGCATCTGGAACTTCTTGAAGAACAGTCCCAAGTGCCTGATTCCAAAGCTGGCCCAGGCTGAACACCTTCTTGGAGCGTGTGAAAAAGAAACTTGTGCAAGTCAACCTCCTTCACTTTGAACAAATAAGTAAAGAAGATTCCAAGGAATAGATTCTATTAAGTCATACTAAGGGTCTGTTAAGTGGCTGGCTGCCTACTTCCTTTCATAGCACAAACTTGGAAACCTTACAGAGACACTCTACTCTGTCCTACAGGGTAGCTAGAGTTGGAATAGACTCCAGGGAAGTGGGTCTGGTTGTATTAGTCTGGTTTGAGAGCCTTTTAAAGACCCCGTTGTGGTGCAGTGATTAAAGCACTTGACTGCTAACCAACAAGGTCACAGGCTCAAACACACTAGCCCCTCTAAAGGAGAAAGATGTGGCAGTCTCCTCTCACAAGTTTTACAACCTGAGGAACCCCAATGGGAGAATTGCATGCTCTCTGATATATCACTCTGAGCCATAATTGAGGCATCAGCAGCACATCTGGAAGATCCTTTTATATAAAAATTTCGTGTGGCTTACTTAGCAAAACCATTTGCTATCATGTTGACTCCAACTCATGGTGACTGCAGGTGGGTTAGAGCAGACCTGTCCTCTACAAGAATGTGTGCTAGAGGAGACCTGTCCTCTACAAGAATGTGTGCTAGGGGAGACCTGTCCTCTACAAGAATGTGTACTAGGGGAGACCCGTACTCTGCAAGAATGTGTACTAGGGAGACCTGTACTCTGCAAGAATGTGTGCTAGAGCAAACTGGTACTCTACAAGAATGTGTGCTAGATGAGAACCTGTACTCTACAAGAATGCATGTTAGAGCAGACCTGTCCTCTACAAAAAATGTGTGCTAAAGCAGAATTGTACTCCAGATTTTTGGATGTAGATTGTAGGCCTCCAGTGTCTCTGGGTAGTTTTAAACCTCCAAGTTAGTTAGCAGTTAAATGCCCAACTGTGTGCCCCATAATGCTCTGCCTACTTCCCCCACCTCAGCCTGTCCAAGACTGTTTCCTTTTGCGTGTCATTTCTTCTATCGAACCAAAGCAACCACCATAGCATTAGCATGAAGTATTATCATTCTATTGCTCTTAAGAGGAACAACTAATGTGCAAATGAATCCTAATGTTCTCTGTCATAAGAATCACGTTATCGCTTGAGATTGAATTTTGTTTTTTTCGATGTTGTATGACACTGAGTTAAGGTAGATCCAAAGCATTGGAAATCATTCTCAATACCTTGCTCTTCTTGTATTCGATAGCCCTATGGTCTACCAGCATGGCGTGAAGGGAAACTGTAAGCTAGAGGAGAGCCCAGAACTGAAAGCAGAGCAAGTGACTCGTGTCTTATATGCACTACTTCATGTTGGTTTATTGACATCAGTTATTTTTCTATGGTGCACTGTCTCAATATTCATAATTCTAAGCATTTTTGGACCTCCCCCATAGCCTTCCAGGCATATCAAGACAACAAATCTGTGTAATATTCATTGTTAGAGCTTAGTATTGACCCCGTCTCACTGTTTTCCTTTACTGCCAACAAAGGAATTTTGCATGGCAGAAAAACAAAACAGAAAGCCAAACCCTGCATGTAAATATACCAATTTAGTCTACTTAATAAGGTGTATGAAATATTTCAAGTAATAGTGGACATGCCAACAGAGATTATGACAATAAGAAATTATATTTCACTTTCAACCTTGGTTTTTCAAAGGATAATTTATGTTGTACAATCAAAAGAAATTACAGATGAATACATGTGTGATGAGAATGTTTAACAACTTCCGAACATTGGCTACTACAAGAGCTTTCTAAATTCTTTTTTTGAGAGTGCCCGGTCTTAGTTCCCCCTTTGTATCCATAATCTATTTTTTAAACCAACTAGATGTAAATCAACTTAACTTGATCTTTGTGGTAGATATGCTACTCAGTCCATAAACTGGAAGGCTATTGAGGAGTCTTCACAGTGAAAGGCCACAGAAGAACCTTCAACCCCCTCTTGTCTGATTCCAAGACTTGGGTCCCTCAGCCCAGAAGAAGCCACAGTCCAGGCCCTCCTGAAATGGGAGACTTTATGTTCAAGCTCCAGTGGCTAATGAGCCCATCCTGGTCCTGCTGACCCCAGGTGTGTCAGAGTGGAGACCTGTGAGCTCCACACAGTTTTGGATGCCTGAACTTTCAGAAGTAGAACACCCACAATTTCCTTCCTTTGTCTCCTGCACCCAAAAATTTCCATAAGCTTCTGAGTAACATTGTATAATACAGGATAATATAGTAATAATATTATTTAATCATGATTGTTTAAAAAACAATGGTAATTAGTTAAAGGGACACAATCTGTGCTCCATATTTTAATGTTTATTTAGAATAGTCTCGGTTCCATGGTTTGCATGTCACAGGTGCTTTGCATACATGTGTTAACTGACTAGAGTATATTTTTATAATTACTTCAATCCAAATTTGATAGTAAGAGCAAATATTTGAAAACTCTTTTTCTGTTTAAAAAAATGACAGTGATGACATTTAGGCAAAGCCAAATTATTAACCTTGTAAAGTCTACCTGGGATGCATTATTTCACTCATGTATCTAAAAGGGAAATGATGTCAGGATCCTAATCAAATTCCTTTTTTTTTTCAAATTCTTTATGCATAGTGTTTTTGGAAAGCTAATCACCAGGCTTCCTCCTTCTAAAGTAGCAAAGCAAAGGGCTTTGAGCAGTTCTCTGAACACCCCAGTGTATTGTACTGAATTTCCCATGGGAATTAATCAATAAATGCATCAAATTATAAGCACTGCAAAAAGAGGACATGCTTGCAGAGAAAGCACCATAATTACCAAAGTAATCAGGTATTATCACCTCCAAAGAAGTATTTGGAAAATGTGAAGGAGTAAATATTTAGATCCTGCTTTATAATCCCAGTTCGACTTTATAAACCCATGTCCAACTAGTCCATGCTGGCAGAGTAGAACAGCTCCATGGAGTGCTCAACAACTGTGACATGTCAGAAACAGAACATCAGATGTGTCTTCTGAGCAGCCCCTGGGGAGGTTAAAATCACCAATCTGTTTATTAGTTGAATGATTAACCATTTATTTCACAACAGGATTCCTTAGGATCCATTTAAACAAAAGCAAAAGCTAGATCTGCTACCATTGAGTAGACTCTAATTCCTAGTGGCCCTATAGGACATTAATAGGTTTGCCCCATAGGGTTTCCAAAAGTACACATCTCTACAGAGCAGAGAGCCTTGTCTTTCTCCTGTGGAGTGGCTGGTGGATTTGAAATGTTGATCTTGTGATTTAAGCTCAATGTGTAACCCATTACAACATCAGGGCTCACATCTATAGGGAATCATTAAAAGAAAAAAAAAACAAACAAACCTACCTTTAGCGAGACCATTCTTTCATTATACATGCTTCCAAAGACCTCACTCCCCATCCCCCACAGCCACAGACTGACCTGTAGGGAATAATGCAAACTATAGCTACAAAAATCCCTTACTCTTTCAGGAGAACACTATTGTATAGGGATGAAGCACATGGACCCTTTCTCTAATGAGCCTCCAGTTTTATACTGTCACATGCCCTAAAGCTACTGGGAGAGATGAGAACATTTTTGCAGATCTAAAATAAATAACTGGAGTAGGTTTGTTACTCACAGAAAAACACAGCGTGTTTACACGAATACCTCTTCTACTTGATTCCTTTGACCTGAGAACTTGAGCGAAACTCTGAAAAGGCTGCCAAGTTCCGATGCTGGGAACAGACCCAGGCAGCACGATTTTCCTTTCCTCCCTCACTCCCTCCCTCTAATTACCTGGGAGCATTAGCTCAAGTTGAGAAGGGTTAAACATTTACAATTCAATTTCTACCAATCAATATTTATGATATTTTTGGAGATAACTTACATATCAAGATAGCACGAAGAACATGACATTCTGTTGCTTGAATCATCTCTTAGGAATGAATAGATTGAATTCAGCTAGAGTGCTTGCTTTCTTTTTCTATTTCTTCACCTCAACGTGCTCAAATCTAGTCCTCCTTGGGTTTTTCTCCTAGATTCCTTTTTGCCCCAACATATTTTGCTCGGTCCAATCTGCCTCTATTTTACCTTCCAGACCACTAGTCTTCCTGGCTGTGGATGGGGAAAGACTGTATTTCTGGACATTTCCTTTTCCAAAAAAAAATTCACTGTTTTAGAGTCAATTTGGACTCACAGTAACCCCATAACAGAGAAGATCTGGTCCCGTGGGTTCTGAGAACCGTTACTCCTTAGGCGAATGAAAAGCCTCTCTTTCTTCTATGGAGTGGCTGGTGGTTTTGAACTTCTGATCTTGCTGTTATCAGCCCAACGCATAAGCACCAGGGATCATTTACATCTCCTTGTCCAGGATGGAAAATCTTGTACGGTTATGAAAAACAAGTAGGAGCAGCAGCAGTGGCGACTGAAGGGGAGTCACATATGCTCTGGGGTAGGCAGGGTTCTTCTCTGGCCAATGGCCACCACACCTGCTCCTCTGCTCACTCACGGAGGAGCTCCCAAGACCCTCTTCCCTTAGGGTTCCCCAAATTCTGGCTGCTTCATCTGCTAGCATGTCATGGCTCCTTCTTCCATTCAAACCTCAATACATTTGCCTTTACCACCACCGAAAGCAGACATTTTTGTTGATGAGCTCAGAGTGTAAGTGACTTATTTGTGTGTGTGTGTGTGTGTAAACATAAGGGCTTTGCATTTCTAATTAACATTTCCCTCCCACATGATTTACATCCACTTCCAACTAACAAATTAGCAATCTACATAAAGTCAAACTTCGACAGAAGCATCTTTTGTCAACTTATTAAAGTCAAATATGAATAACGGCATCTAGCCTTCTTGTAACAGCAAAGACTCCTGAAATCTCCATCCATCTCTTGGTAAGGTAGATATACCTGGGATTTCTGTAGCCTATCTTTTGGACTCCTGTTGGCACAGCCTGCCCTGCTGGGCAGAGTGGTTAGGAGTGAGGAGGAGGGAGGAGGGACTGCGAGACTGAGAAACAGCACCTGGGTGGCACAGTCCTGTCTGGAGAGTCCAGAGTGTATTTTCTTGGTGCAGCTCAGTTCTGATCTCATACCCTGCCCTCCTCACTCTCAGGGTGGAATTTATGAACCATTTCCATTTCCCATGCCTCCCAGATTCACTTCTGATCTCAAATTGCTGGAGCAGACCTGGAGGCCCTGCTTGAAGTTAGGAAGGAAACATTCCCTCCTCTTTAGCTACTGGTTTAGGAAGGTGGGTTGCCGATATTTTATAACAGCAGTGCTTTGTCCTTTGTAAATTAAAGATCACTTGTGCGGCCAGCTGTAAGTTGGGATTTCTGCAAAGTTTCACATGATGAGCTGAAGGGCTTTGGGCAAAACCTTGACCTGACATCCCACACACTCTTGGTCACCTTGTACCAACATCTCTCAGACATTCTGTTCATCCAGAGTAACAGTCAGCATCATCACTACTAAGACCCCATCCCTCTTCTTTTCGGTGTCCTGATCCTAGCTTTTCTCATGAGTTGGTTGTGAAAACTTAGCCTTCGCCTCTGATGTACTGCTAGCATCCAGACAGAGTAGCATACAAGGATGAACTCATACCATCCTACCTTTAAGATAAATTAAGTCAGCAAAATGTAACCAGTGCTCCGTAAAGAACCCTTACGTTCTCTTTCTTTTTGGATGCCTTATTTGGTCCACATCATCACATCATTTTGTTGTTGTTGTAAATAGTTACCATATAGATTGGGTTTATAGTTTCCATATTTCAGATAAATAACTTTCTGCTTTTTGTTTCCTTTCTTTTGGGGGGTATTAAGTTAGGTTTCAAAATATTTGAAATTACTTTTTTTTTTCATGAAACTTTGGCCTAATCATGCCCATAATCCTTTTTTCCCATGTGGGTCATTATAAAAGGAAGAAAGAACTTTCAGATGTAGGAAACTCTTGGAATGTTAAGTCTGAGTCTTTTAGAAATTCAAATATCCTGACTGGGAAGCAAGCAAAATAGAGACTTACCAGTGATTGTGACTTTTTAATAGAAGTGCGTCCTTTCATCCGAGAAACGTTTTGACATTTAGAAGTTCAGTTTATGTCTTCTCAACTACAGCAAGCTAAAGAAAATCTGGAGGGATCTCCGGGCATTCCCAGTATAACTGAGTTTCCTCAGCTGCAGGAAGAGGGAAGAATAATGCAAAGCCCATGCCAATGGGTTGATTCCGGCTCATAGCAGCCCTGCAGGGGAGAGTAGCACTGTTCCCTGGGGGTTCACGGCTGTGGATCTTTCTGGGAGCAGCGCCTCTTTCTCCCTCAGAGCCGCTGGTGGGTGTCAACTGCTGTCGTTGGTGTGAGCGGCTAAGTGGGTAGCCCACAACATCATCGGGGCAGCAATAGACAGATTCGCATTTAGTAATAAGTGTGTTTCATGTGCTAGGTGCTTCCATTGTCCCACTGGGTCCTCGCAAAGTGACGATGACAGTTTAGAAAAATAAAGTAGTTTGCCCCTGGCCAGAGTGCCAGGAAATTGGTAGAGCCAAGTTTCAAAGTCAGTTCCTCCCTAGCAGAAGGAACGCACAGGGAAGCATCTGTCCAGCCTTGGGGCCCGTATGCGACAGGGGCTAAAGAGGAGCTTTTCATTTTCTCGCAGTATCCGTCTCTCCTAGTTTTATCTGAGCAGGCTCCAGAAACCAGTGACATAGCAAGGCCCATCCACACAGGCTGTCTCCATCCTAAGATTCCTGGGCAGGGTGGATACGCTGGGGACTGACTCCTCTCTTCCTGAGGTCCTTGCAAGCTCCAGAGTCAGGAGGGAATCACCGTATGGGGAGAACGCTGGTGTGGCCCGGCTTTGCGGAGGATCTGGCAGGAATATTATCTAACAAAGAAGCACTTGCAGCCCTTGCCACGTCCTTTATGGTTCTCCCGGGATATATTTTTATTACAGTTATGGTAACAGCCCTTGAAGGGTACTCCTGCAGTTCTCAATTTACCCACACAACTACCATCGTCTTCTCTTCTGCTCTTATATTAGAAGTGAGGATGTGTGTGTGTGTGTTTTCAAGGCTTACATATTTATTACCTTTGCTAACATTTTTGTTTGTTTTGTTTTGCTTGTTTTTTTTTTTTTTGAAACCTGCAGTATCAGAAGCTCAAACGGCTCTCTTTCAGAACACTTGAGAACAAGAAAAAGCTTTATGTGATTGCATTCATGGTCATGTTATGCAGGCAGTGACAAATGCATGTGCAATCGACCCATTTAGATGTCATTCATGTTTTCACATTAGCACAATGCCCACGTTCGACTTTATCTCCTAACAGCACTGGGGGGAGAAGAAGGTGCTTCCCTTGGTCTTCCAGTGCCCTTTTCTACACATAAGGATGACGCTCCAACCCCAAATGTCAAAGCAAAGGCTGGGAGACATTTACCCCTTATTGCAGCTCTCTAAATTTTTTTTCAGGTGGTGGGGGGGGCGGGGAGGATTGCTGGATACATCCTCTCAGAAAAAGCATATCTTTTATCTACTAATTGGTCCTCTCTTTCTGTCTGTCTGTCTTTTCTTTAGACCAGTGGCTCTCAGCCTTCCTAATGCTGTGACCCTTTGACACAGCTCCTCACGATGTGGTGACCCTCCCAACCATTAACTATTTTCCTTGCTACTCCATCACTGCCATTTTGCGACTGCTATGATTCAAGTGACTCCTGTGAGAGAGTCATTGGACCCCCACGGGGGTCACCACCCACAGGCTGAGAACCACTGCTTTAGACAAGTCCTAGTCAATAGTGAAGTATGCAGGGTCAGCAATTTGAACCTAGCAGCTGCTCCGAGGGAGGAAAATGAGGCTGCCTGCTCAAGTCAAGATTTATAGCCTCAGAAACCTGAAGGGGTAGCTCCACTTTGTTCTATGGGGCCAGTGAGCTTTTTTTCTATTTCTTTTCTTAAGGAAATAAACTATGCAAAATAGATGAAAAGCTTGCTGATTTATTCCGCCCAAAGCAGCCAATAAACTATGGAGCACAACTGGTCTGGTCTTCAGCTACAAGTCTTAGGGCTGCTCAAGGTGGGCAGCCTTTCCTTTTATTGCGCACGGGTCACCGTGAGTTTAGGGGCCACTCAACGACAGCCAACAATAACAGCCCTCTTAGAAGCTATTTCAAACTAAGAATCCTCAGAGGAAACCTAGGCCAAGGGGAGCTAGGGGAAGGTGCTAGGATATGGAGAAATCAGGACAGAGGAGAAAGACAAAGGAACTAGAAGGAGTAGCTCTACACATGCTCTCGAGCAACTTCCTACAGTCGTAACTGAGAAGCTCCCTGCCACTGAGTCCAAGCCAATTCCTGGCAACCTGGTAAGGCAGGCAGAATGAGGGATCAGGAAATAAACCCAAAACCTCAAGGAGCTTAAGCTCAACCCCTTTGTGTGAGTGTTCCATCACCCAAGCCTGTACTTGGGTCCTTCTGAAAAGTCCCCACATGGATTTGGACTCCAATGAATTCCTTCTGACCAGAAGCCAAGAACGTAGATAATCTTGGCCTCAGGCAGAGCGCCTTTGTAAGTAGATGACCTCCATGCCCCTCTAGTCCACCCAGGGAGGCTTGTCTAGGTGTGTTCTTGATGGACAGTACTGGGAGTTGCAGGGTCATGAGCTGAACCCTGACTGCCCCCCCACCAATCTTGTAAGCCCTTCTATCTAGCAATGTGTGTCCCAATCCTGGTGCCATTACTGCTTCTGTGGTCCCACCTGTCAGTGTGATGTATTGATCTGCCACCAATCATGCTTTTGTGACAGTTTCCTTTGTCCTCCCGTCTTTTGTAGAGCTCCTTATCTCAGCAAAAACCTTTGGAGGCCACTTTGACCTTGTGCCAATGACCTCCTATGTTTGTCTATTTGCATGGTCTTTGTCCTTTTCTGAGACGTAGGAAATGTTCTCCTTAAATTGCAATAGAGATTGAGGTTTCTTTTCGAACCTAAAACAGAAAGAACAAAGCATTTTATTGAACCAGGTAGCCTGCCTCTATGTATAACCTTGGTAGGTCATGTGATTCCCCTCACCATCCATCTCTCTCCATCAGAAAGAGAAGGAGTTGGACTTGAAGAAGCTATTGTCCCTGCTAAAGCTGGCCTGAGCATCCGTTCTGAAGAGGTGACTTGTCCAAAGTCATCCAGCTAGTGAGAGGAAGAATCAGACTATATTTAGGGTCTCCTGAGAAATTAAGACTTTTATAGCTTCCTTTGGGTGGAGTTGGTTTACGAAGATATCTCGTTTCATGTGTGGATCCATGCAGGCGCCCATTTTTCTGAGCGGCCCTGTGCTTTCCCAAACCACTTACTCGTTTTGATCTTGTTTTCAAGTGTTCCTTGGCTGGTCCCAGCAGCCTGAACAAGATAACCCAGCTCTTGCAGCCTGGCTGATTTTTGACCATGAAAATAAAATCCTAAAAGAGAACCATTTGTTTTCTAATGGGAGCAGGGAGTCAGTCCCTGGCAGAGAGAAGAAATATGGACAGGTAAGGGCTTTTAGACCCTCTGGATCTCTCACCCTGCCTCATCTCTGCTCACTGCCCAGAGGGACTCCGTGCCAAGGAGATCTGCTGTTGACTGTCTCTCCTTGCTGCCCTCCAAACACACAGTTAAAGACTCCCCACAGATTACTTGTAAACTTGAGTTTCTGATGTGGAAGGAAATGTTTCCAAATATTTTAGGCAGGGGGTGGGGGAGAGCAGGAGTCACAACCAGTTCCCTAACATCACACACACAAAATGAAAATTCGTAGAACTTTTGACAGAATACTAAATAAGAGTACAGAATTTGGAGTATGCCAGATATGAATGCCAGTACTATAGGAAAGAACCTCATAAAACATATCGAGCCCAGGAAAAAATAAAACAAGCAAAAATAGAATATCATTTGAACTATAGCTGGCTCATAAATTCAGCTCCAAAACTACAAGCCAACACACATACCGTATTGTACAGCTGAGCCTGTGAGGGGGCAAATTAGCAATAAACCAAAAAGCTTTAAAATACAGCACAGGGGAGTTAAAACACACACACAGTGCAACATAATGTGACAAAGGTGAGACTAAGTAATGAACTGGGAAGGAACACCAACACAGTATGTGATTTTCCTTTTGAAAAGTTCTGGATGGTCCCATGCATGTGCAACAGCGCATGAGTCAATATGGGTGGGTAGGTTGAGTGTGTTTGACAAATAAGCTTTACTTCTCACCAGGACATTTGGATGCTACATAAATAGAAACCTTCTTTTCATCTTGAGAAACATAAGGAAGTGCTTTCTCCAAGTGAATGTTTGTCTCCAATCACTTGGAAAAGAGAAAGAACATTTATTTCCATGTTTCTCATATCTAACAAACTCTATTGACCTTCTGTTGAACTTGCAAACATTTTTTTGGTCCAGCCTGACTAGAAAGACCAAACTTGCCTTGCTTTACCATCCATCTGTGCATGGACATCACTGAGGATGGGAGTCGGGGGGGGGTGGTGTACACTGAGATGGCTGACACTGTCAGAAGAAATGACATCAAAGTGTCTCACTGGGCAATTTGTGGGTCGCCTTTCAGTAGAGATTATGAAACCATCCCTGTATTTATTATAACAATGCAACCATTTTTTCCTTAAGTCCAGTTTACATCTATGAATATACATACAAGGTTAAAATTTGAGGTTAACTTACTTCTTTGAGCCTTTTGCCCAGTAAATGTTAGACTGGCAGCCTTAAGCTATATAGTTCAAGCCCACCATTTACTCCACAGGAGAAGATGTGGCTATTTGGTCCCTTAAAACTTTGCAATCTCAAAAACCTTATCTAGAGTCCAAGTCTACTTGAAAGCAGTAGATGAGTGACAAGTGGACGCTAGTCAGGGTTGTCATCATTACCCAATCATAATGACACTTGGGTTTTGTTGCCATGTGCCCAAGCTGCAAGCATTTGCTATTGGTGTTGTTGCACCTGCGTTTATACAGTTGCTGATTCTGTTCATTTTTCTGACATTCTAGCTATAATATTATGGTAATTAGTATATATGAACCTTTGAGATATTTTCTTTTTTAGACTGTGGTTGCAATTAAGAGAAAAAGAAATCAGTTACTAATAATGCTGTAACTAATGCAATTTGATGTAGGAGGAAAAATTTTTAATCATTTCATTGGGGACTCTTACAACTCTTATCATGATCAATTTATACATTAATTGTATGCAGACCACGTTTGCACATTTGTTGCCATCATCATTCTTGAAACGTCCTCCTTCCACTTAGGTCCTTGATATCAGCTCCTCATGTTTCCCCTCTCTCCTCATTCTCCCATTCTCATGAACCCTTAACAATTTACAAATTATCATTATTTTGTCATATCATCCACTGTCCAATGTGTCCCTTCGCCCATTTCCCTGTTGCCTATACTCCAGAGAGGAGGTTATATGCAGATCCCTGCAATTGGTTCCCCCTTTCTACTCCACCTTCCCTCCACCTCCTCGGTATCACCACTCTCACCACTGGTCCTGAGGGGATCATTTGTCCTAAATTCCCCATGTCTCCAACTCCTATCACACCAGTGTACATTCCCTGGTCTAGCCAAATTTGTAAAGTAGAATCAGGATTATGATAGTGGGGGTGGGGAGGGGAGGAAGCATTTAAGAACTACAGGAAAGTTGTATATTTCATCATTGCTGCACTATATCTTCACTGGTTCATCTCCTCCCTTACACCCTTTTGTAAGGGGATATCACTTCACCTACCAATGGTCATTGGATCCCTAATCTGTACCCCCCCCTCATTTATAATGATATAATTTTTAGTTTTTGATGCTTGATACCTGATCCCTTTGATACCTCGTGGTCACACAGACTGGCATGCTTCTTCCATGTAGGCTTTATTGCTTCTGAGCTAGATGGCCGCTTGTTTAACTTCAAGCCTTTAAGACCCCAGATACTTTATCTTTCAATAGCTGGGCACCATCAGCTTACTTACATTTGCTTATGCACACATTTGTTGTCAGTGATCATATCAAGAAGGTGGACATGCAACGTTATGATTTTTAGTTCTTTGATACCTGATAACTGATCCTTTTGACACCCCATGGTCATACAGGCTGGTGTGTTCCTTTCATATGGGTTTTGTTGCTTCTGAGCTAGATGGCCGCTTGTTTACTTTGAAGCCTTTAAGACCCCAGATACTATATCTTTTGATAGCCTGGCACCATCAGCTTTCTTCACCACTTTTACTTATCCACACAGTTGTCTTCAGTGATTTTGTTGGGAAGGGGAGCATCATGGAGTGACAATTTAATAGAAAAAAAATGTTTTAGCATTAAGGAAGTACTTGAGTGGATGTCCAATGCCCATCTGCCATTTAATACTAATTCTATAAGTATATACACATAGATCGATTTCCCCATAATCATCTATAAATAAGTTTACCTATGTACATGCCTGCATTGAGACCTGTATTGAGCTTGCCCTGATGAAATCAGAACACTGGGGCTGGAGAAGCCACAGAGAGAACCCTGCCACCACTGAGATGCTTCTACCACCAATGGATACTGCTGATGGACCCTGAGCCCTGAAAATGAGGATCCATGGGGAGACCCCTGCAAACACTGGGATGTTTCTACTGCACGTGCTTCATGAGTCACTAGGAGACTTTATAGATTGGTTTCAAACATGTGGGTTAATATCAGACTTATGACCTTGGACTGGACTGGGTTGAGATGCTTTCTCAATGTTCCATTCCTCTTGTATATAAACCTTTTCCTTACATCCATATGTGTGTTTATGAATTTGTTTTTTCTAGTCTACCCAGATTAACACAATTGGTGTCAGTTCTTCCTTGAATGCTTGGTAGAAAGCTCCTGTAAAACCATCTGGTTCAGGGGATTTTTTAAAAAATGGTAATCCCTTGATAATCTTGTCTGTTTCTTCTATTTTTAAATGGTAATCCCTTGATAACCTTGTCTGTTTCCTCTATTGCTATGGATCTGTTGAGATTCTTGATATCCATTGGGGATAGTCTAGGGAGGGAATGTTTTTCCAAGGATTTGTCCCTGTCTTCCAAGTTGCTGAATTAATTGTAGTACAGTCCTTCATAGAACTGTGCAATTATCCTTTAGATTTTATTAGGGTCAGTTGTCATGTCCCTTCTTTCATCCCTCATTCTTGCTATTGAAACTTGTTCCCTCCTTTCTTTGGTTAAGTCTTCCAGTGGTTTGTCAATTATGTTAATCCTTTCAAAGAACCAACTTTTAGCGCATTAATTTTTCCACTGTTTTCTTATTTTTCCTCTCTTGAATCTCAACCCTGATTTTTATTATCTCTCGTCTTCTGCTATTAGTGGGATTGTGCTGCTGACTCTGCTCCAGTCACTGTAAAGTCTGTGCCAACATGATAGTTGAGAGATGCTCTTCCCTCAGGTGTGCATGTCTTGCTATGAAACTTACTCTGAAGACTGCCTTTGCTGTGTCCCATAAGTTTTGGTGTGTCATGTTTCCATTATCAGTGCGTTCTAGAAATTTCCTAATTTCATCTCTGATCTGGGCCAGTATGCACGCCTTTTGCTATAGAGAGTTATTTGCTCTTGTTTGCCTCATCATCCTTTTGTTGATTTCCATCCTTATGCCATGGTGGTCAGAGAGAGAGAGAGAGAGAGAGAGAGAGAGAGAGAGAGAGAGAGATATCTGTATGATCTCAGTGTGCTTAAATTTATGTAGGTTCACCTTAGTGGTCTATGCTCAAATATGTACCACGTGGGCTTGAAAAGAATGTGAATATTTTTGTATTTGGATGAAAGGCTCTGTAGATAACTGTCCAGTTAAATTATCTAAAGGTAGTGTTTAGATCTCTAGCCTCCTTGTTGAGGTTTTTTTCCCTGTGATCTGTCTTTCTCTGAGAGCAGTTTATTGAAGTCACCCACTATAATTGCTGAGGCTGTGATTTCTTTGTTCATCTTTTGGAGTGTTTGACTTACATATTCAGCGGGTCTCTCATTCAAGGAGTATATGTTTAAAATGCTTATTGGTTCATTGTCTACTGTTCCCTTGAGCATTATATTGTGTCCCTCCTTATCCCTTTTTATGGTTTGCATTTTGAGGTCAATTTTTTCCAAGATTAGGATTGCTACCCCTGTTTTTTTTTGAATTGTTGTTTTTCTTGATATGCCTTTCTCCAACCTTTGGTTCTCAGCCCATTTTTGTCTGTAGTCTTGAGATGTGTCTCCTATAGATAGCAGATTGATGGGTTTTATTTTCTAAGTCAGTCTGCTAGTCTCACTCTTTTTTTTTTCCTGAGTTCAGTTCATTGGTATTTAGGGTTATTATCTTCATCTGTGCGATATGTGATGTCATCTTATACCTTTTGTGTTGGATGTTTGCCTACCTACCTTTCTTTTCAGTATGTTGTGCATATGTGTGAGGGTTGATCATTCTTGACTTCTTTCCACCCTTAAATCATCCTATTTTCAGGGCTGTTTTCTCTTTGTTGCCATCTGGATGAGGTTGTTCTATGTGGCAGTCTCTTATTTATGCTTGATGAGTGCTGTTCCTCTGCCCATATTGGGTCAGCAAGGATTTTTTTTTTTGGACTAGGTTTCTTATAATGTATTCTTTGAGTTTTTCCTTATCTGGGAAAACTCTTACTTCTACATCTATCTTGATATATAATTTGGCTGGGTAGAGTATTCTTGGGCTTGCGTTATTTTCCTTCAATTTTTAGAATATATTACTCCACTCTCCCCTTTTCTTTATGGTGTCCACTGATAGGTCTGAACATATTCACATTTGGGCACATTTATATGTAATTGCTTGTTTTTCCCTAATTGCTCTCATGATTTTCTCCTTTTTCTCAAAGTTAGATAGTTTAACTACTTTGTGTCTTGGTGACTTTTTTTGGAATTCAGTCTAGCTTGTGCTCTTTTAGCCTCCTAAATGGTTGCCTGGCTTTCATTCATTAAGCTGGGGAATTTTTCTTCCCAGAATTCTCTGAATATTATTGCAGATGACTTCTTTGTTGTATCTTCCGCCACTAATCCGATAATTCTGATGTTCCTCTTCATAGCATCAGACATAGCTCTTACATTTTCTTCAGTTTCTCTGATGTTCTTATTAGATTTTTGTTTGCATTTGTTAAAATCTGCTTGGTGACACTCTAGGTCACTGGTGCAGTTTTCAGCTTCCTTCAGTCAATTTGCAAAGTCCGTGAGTCCGCTGTTGGTTTTTGTTATCGCGTCCCTAAGTCCCTGTATTTCTGTTTGGTGTATGGACTTTATCTCATCTATAAATTCATCCTTTTTCTGCATAGTTTCCTCTATAATTTGAAAATCTCTTTCTGTGGCATATCAAAGTCTGCTTCCTCTATACATGTCATTAGGTTCAGGACATCTTCTGCCATTGCCTTTTGTTTTTCCTGATTTTCATTGAGGTTGTTGGTGCTGATTGCTATTTGCGTTGCATTGTTTTAGAGGAACCAGGTGCCATTCTCCAGGAAGTCAAAGAGGACTGGCTCTCTCTGGGAGACTTGTAGGAATGTGTCTTTCAACTTCCTGTGACTAATTTCACTATGAAATTGGCTTACCACTTTATCGTCTTGTGGTTTCACTCTTTCCCTAGTGAACCAGTGTTCCATTATTTGGAGGGCAAGTTGGATGGTCCTCTCAGGGACCACTGGTTGGATTGTTGTGTACCCCCAAGGGTTATACTACACTGCACGATCTCACCAGGAGCCACAATGGTGCATCCCATGGCAGCCTGGGACACAGCAGGGATTGCACGGGGATGCCTGCTGCAAGGTGAGTGCCCCAGAAGGCTGGTGGGTTACCTGGTCCTATGTAGAGTGCCATGAACAGCAGTGCAGAACTACAGCCAACGCTGCCCAAACTGCCCTGGGCCACGTGAGGCACCAAGGGAAGTGGCAGCAAGTTCCCTCAGTCAAGTGGAACCACCAAGGACATTTAAGAGCTCTCCCAGTCACACAGGCTGGAATTCCTCTGTAAGAAATTCGATGAGAAATCCCCAGCTGGAGGGTGGGTGAACTTTTCCAGCCTTGGGCTACGTTGCACAGCGTGGGGCTCTCTTAGGTGGGTGTAGCAGACATAATTGCCCTAGGTTAAGAGAAGTGTTCTGGAGGTCCACAATGGCGTGTGAGCCAAACTGGAGAAGACCAAGAGGAAAAAAACAAACAAACAAACAAACAAACAAACAAAAAACTAAGCCTGCTGAAACCGTGGGAGGATAGAGAGAAGAGAGGGAACCCAAAGTAACTATATAGCTGAGCCCTGATCCCTGACTGCAGGGCTGCAAGGTTCTAATCCTGCCTCTGTGCTGGCAGTATACTGTAGCTCTGTTGAGATAAAGCCCCTTCGAGGCTCCAATTGATCCTGCCTGTGGCTCTGGCAGAGACAGTGGCAGACAGTGGCAGGGCTAGGGTCAAATCCTAGCCAGCCTTCACTCTAGTAAGCCAAAAGGCCTCCAAACCGTGTGGATCTGTGCCTGCTTATCTTTATGATGCTCCTCTTGTGATCCAGAAGTGTTGAATTTCTCTCTCAGTAACTCTCCTGAGTCTCTGAGTGTTACTCAAGCGCCATCTTCCTGGATCTCCAATGTAGAAAACTTTTACAAGTGAAATTTTATTGTTAATATTTATATAACCTAAATGACTACATTCAAACATTGGGTGGCTGTATTATCAAGGGTTATTCTATGATGAAAATTGACATAAACATTTTTAATGTTCCTTTGGGATCTGGTACAGGATGAAGTCCCTGGGCAAAGGGGCAGAGGTGACAACCTGCGTTACCACACTTGGTGACCCCTACCAATGAGACCAGGGTTCATGGTCTTTAGAGACATCCTTGATCTGGCTGCACTTCTCACTTTAAAGTATGCTTTCCTGTGTTGTGGGGACGGGGTGGGATAGGGCCCCTTCTCATGTAGATTCCAGTGTGTGAAGTTGGGAATGTGCAACTTGAGTCGGCTACTGCACTTGGCGATTTTTGTTGGCTGGTGGAGCCCATAGTTTGCCCCTTCCAGGACCTACAGAGAAAAAAGAATCCTTCTGGTTTGTACGAGAGAATCAAGCCCCAGACAGGGAGGGTTCTCTGGGCCAGACCACTGGATTTCTGGAATGCTTCTTGGACTTCCATCCCCTTCCTCACCATGTAGACAGTGGCAGCCATCTGCTGTTGCCAGGGCCTGGAGTCTGTTATACAGGAGTGGGGATATGTTTGCAGAGGGCAGTCCACTTTCCTCTTGTCTCCTGCCTCTCACAGGAAGTGTCGGGATATCACCGGAATTTAAAATACAGATGGGCCATTCACATCTGCTGCTGTCGGCCTTGCTTATGGAAAAGAGGGGATATGAAAGAAAGCCATGGCATAGGTGCTATTATGGGTCGAAGTATATCACACCAAAATATGTGTTGTAGATCCTAACCTCTATCCCTTTGCTTATAATTCCATTTGACAACAGATTGTCTTTGTTAGGTCAATGGGACAGAATTCGTTAGGGCATGTCTTAAGTCAATTTATGTTGATATAGCAGAGATTAAGCAAACAGACAGAAGAGCTAGGTGCTCAGGCACATGGAGCTCCTCAGGAAACCAGGAAGCAGAGGCTGAAAAGACAAGGACCAATCTGCAGCACTGACAGAGACAGAAAACTTCCCCTGAGTCAGCAGTGGGCAAAACTGCAGTGCACGAGCACTAGCAGTGAAAGGGCAGACTATTTGAAATTGGCAAATTCTAAAAATCAAAACAGAGGCAAATTATCCCAGTAATAAGAAGAATGAAATATTTCCTCACCATTCTTTCTGAATAGCGTCTCCATTTGTCATCTGTTTTCCCTCTAGAGTGGCAAACTGTACCTTTTGGGCTATATGTTGCTCTTTTGGTAGCCATCTATAGCTCTGAAATAAAATGGAAAAAAGTTATAGATTATTATTTATATAATGGTGATTTTGTTTGTCAAAATATACTTATGGCCCTTGAGTAATTTTTAAGTTTTTGAGAGGGACAAGATTGAGTCTTTGGCCTCAAAAGTTTGCCAAACCTGGCCCTAGATCCAACCCTCTTGGATGCAGACATCTGCTTTCCCAAACAATGTAAAGACTGCTGTCTGTTCAATCTTATGGGGGCAGTCTGATGTTGTCAAACAGGATCACGATGAACAGGAATCAGCAAAGCAAACACAGCAACAGCACTAAGTTATCTACATACCTTAAGTCTTACATGGGCCATGGACAATAGAAATGTTGGGTTTGGAATTAGCTGTTTCTTTGGGTCTAGTTGGAAATTCTGGTAGCGTAGTGGATACATAGTGTTTGTGAAAGCCTGTGCTTGGCATGTCTGTTATGGCAGCGCTTGGTAACTAAGAGCCAGGGAGTTGTCTGAAGGAAACTGATGAGAGACATGTGTGTTTTGTTTGAATGTCTCTTTTCTTCCATTGCGATTCTCTTTACATTTCTCCTCATTAGTCTCTGATCTGCTGTTGAATCTAGAATACAGGTTACTATCCTTAGAAGAAAATGGAATAATTAAAGGTCATTCAATATAGCATCATGCCTTTATATCCCTCCCAAGAAAAGCACTTAGTGCTCACAAGGCTGTGAGATTCCGTTTTGTAAAAGTAGAATTCTAACTGTCATCCTAGAACGCTATGCTTCCACTCAACATAGGCCCCGGCACTCATGCTCAAATGGTTGCCTTTATATTTATTTGCCAGAGTATGCAACAGGGTGAAGATTCGAAGGCATTTTATTTCTTCAAAGAGCTGATGTTTGAAAATCTCAAATATTTGTACTTATCTTAATTGCCAAATATGTGCGGTGGTGTGTATGTGTATTTTTCCCCTACAACAAGTCCGACTTCGGTGTTTTCTTTCAGATCAAGTCTCAACTCTAAAATGCCATAGCATTTCCTTGTGATCCATCTCTTAGACATAGGAATTTCGTGAATATTGAATTATGAGTATTTTACTAAAAATAGGCCTTCAATGACTTTTGTCTGCCTGTGGAAATATTGGGAAAGGGTAGAACATACCTATCTTCTCCTTCCAGAGGATACCTGCTTGGATGGTTGGATTTTTCCATTTCAGCTGGGGAACACAGGTTGAATGGAGTGCTGGTGGTATAGTGACAACCTCAGGGTTGACAGTTCAAAGCCAGAAGCTGCTCTGTGAGAGAAGGATGAGGCTTTCTACTCCTGTAAAGAGTCATGAAAACCCTCAGGGAAGCTCTACTCTGTGCTATGGAGTCACCAAGAGTCAGGATGGAGTCCATGGCCATGAATTTGGTTGGTTTTTTTCTAGAACAAGTGAGGGGAAGTGAGGATTGAGTAGCCCTGGTGATGCAGTGGCTAATCACTCGGTTGCTAAGTGAGAGCTTATTGTTTTAACCCACACAGGATCCCTCAGTGCGCCCCCCTCATCCCCACTCTGTTAATCTACTCCCTTAAAGACTTTAAAAAAACAAAATCCACTGCCATCTATGCAGAATAACCCTATTGGTTAGGGTTCCAATGCAGAATAACCCTATTGGTCAGAGGAGAAAGTTTTCCTGAAGGTTTCCAAGGTTGCAAATCTTTCACAGAGCAGAAATCTTCATCTTCCTCCTTCAGAGAAGTGGGTGGGCTCAAAATACTGCAAAGACTGCTGTCTGATCAATCTTATGGACAGTTCTATTCTATCAAATAGTATCACGATGAACAGGAATCAGCAAAGCCAACACAGCAATAGCACTAAATAATCTACATACCTTTAGCCTTGCATGGGTCATGCACAATAGAAATGTTGGGTTTTGAATGAGCTCTTTCTTTGTGTCTAGGGGGGAATCCTGGTGGCATAGTGGATACATGCTGGCCTGTGATCAGGAATGTCACCAGGTTGAGACCATCAGCCATGCTACCAGCTCTTCCAGTAAAGAGTTACAGTCTCAGAAACCCACTGTGGCAGTTCTACCCTGTTCTATTAGGTCAACATGAGTCAAAATTGACTATATTCTATGAGTACAGAGTTTGGGATCTAGCAGGTTTCTCAACAATTTTTACATGATTCTATTAAATTAAAATAAAAATATTTTTACCACAAATGGGGCTAAGCACAGGGATATTTGGAACATAATTGAGGATACCCAACTCTGCTGGTGAGTCCCATGAGGACTTTGCCTCACCAATCTCTTCAAGAGCTGAGAGCACCCTTATCTCAAAGTTATTATTTGGAATTAGATATTATTCAGCAGGCCTGGTTGGGCCAATTGCAGTTGATGAATTTTGTCTTTTCTCCCTGTCACCTATCTCACCCCAACTCAACCAATTCCATTCAATGTTGTTTGTAACAAAACTCTCAAACGTGCTGTCATTCAGATTGTAAAAATCCTGTAGATTGTGGCCAGTGCTCTTCAAAATCTGAAACGCAAAGCTGGCCTTGCAGATCTGGGAATTATTTATGTGTAAACTATATCAAAGAAAAAAATGGGCTGAGCCCCGGTGGCATAGTGGTTGTGCACGGGACTGCGGCCCACTGGGATGGAGGTTCAATTCCAGCAGTGGTTCCACAGGAGCAAAGGCTGGGCCTCCTACTCCCACCCACCACCAGAGGACAGTGATGCCCCAGCCCCCCCAAAAAAACAAAAAAAAATGAACTAATCTTGCTCCTTATGCCCAATTGAGAGTCCCCTTGAGGGGCACAAATAGTTTGTACTTAACTACTAACCCAAACTGCCAGATCAAGCACCATCAAGCACCCTGGCACCATCGTGGATGAAAGCTTATTGATCTGCTTCCAAAAGATAACAACATTGAAATTTCCATGGAGCACAGGTCTACTCTGGGGTGATCATGAGTCAGAATCAGTTGGTTTTTACTCTCTGCCTAATTCCTCTGTCAGCATTCTGGTTGTCCACACATCTTACCTACCAGGCCTAGGTCTGAAATGACCCCTTTTGATTCCAGTTAAAACTTGTTGTCCAAAGGCAAAATTATGAAAACTTCTTGAAACCAAACCAAACCAAACTCACTACCATTGAGCTGGTTCTGACTCATAGCCACTCTACAAGACAGGGTAGAATTGCCCCTGTATGATGACAACTCTTGTATCTCTGTAGAGTGGCTGAACTTGCAGTGAGTGGCCCAATACATAACCACTCCTCCACCAAGACTCCTTGAAAACTTGTGAGTCATAGCCAAACACCTTGAGGGAATGAGTATCTGGGTCCCAGACATTAGTGTCAGAGATACCAAGGTCAATTGGCATAACATAGTCCACAAGATAATATTGTTGACTCTAGTGAGTAGTAACTGGGATTTTAAAAGCTGTGATTCTCATTTAACCTATAATGAACAAAGAGTGAAAAAAAATCCAAGATCCTAAAATAAATAAATAAATAAAAGCAATGATATTGGAAGTAATTAGTCCAAAGAACTAATGGATCAAATGAACAATGGTCTTTATCACCCTGAGACCAGAAGAAGTAGATGGTGCCCCACCATCATTGCTGGTTACCCTAAAAGAGATAAAGTAAGGTGTTTTGTGTTGAGAGGGAGACAAATGTGGAACAAAATTCAAAATGCCTAAAATGCCTAAAAAGGTACAGGCTTACTGGTATGACAGGGTTGTGGACCTGTGGAGACTATAGCCTTCAGCAATTAACTTAACTCACCCCTTTGGATGAACTTTTAGCCTAATAATAGGTCTATAGGGTGAACATTAGCAAATAGGACGTATGTATTCCACAGAACAATCAATAATTTCAGTTCAAAAGGACAGCATTTCCCTAGGAATGAAGCTCAGAAGACAGGCAAGGAGAGCAGAGCTGAGGCCTGGGGATGATAAACCAGGAGACAGTGGGAATGGGGCATTGTCCTATTGCGAAGATTGCCATCATTTTCACAAGGCAAAGTGTGTACAAATTGTTGAATGAAGACCCTGTTCTGGTACACTTGTACCCAAATCACAAGACAAAGTTCGAGCTAAGATAACACTATTATCTGATAATTAAAATCCTCTATTAAATTAAATCCCTCTATCTAAAAGAGCTTCTGAGCTTAATCAACTTTTAATTATTGAACTCAGGAGGCGTTCTTGATTTCTTCACAAGCTTCTGGGCCCTCTTCCCCAATTTTCCTTCCTTTTAATGGAGTAGAACATAGTGAATCTGAGGCACACCACTGCCCTTTTAACACCCTCTCTTGACTATTCCCCTTCCTTCACAGTTTTAGAAAAAGTCACCCAGTTGAAAGACTGTGTCTTGGCACAGATAGCTGAATTGGCAGAATTTATATTTAAACTGTCAGAAGTGTATTGCATATCCTTTTCAAATTGTACTGAGGGGTTTGGTTTTGGGTTAAAAAATCTCAAAATGCCAAAAAGTCAGATCAAGATCGATCATGATCTGAGAGTCAATAGACTGGTAACAGTCGGGTCAACACAACTCACAGCAACTACCTGAGGTCAGCTGCAATAAAAGAAACATAATTTGAGTTTGAATCCTGGCTTTGTCATTTTCCCAATGAGTGGTCTGTTATTGCTTACAATTTCTAAATTGTCTTGGTTTCCCTTCTCTGCCATGAACTATCACTTTAAAAGGTTGATGCGCGATGGCTCTTGATATAAAAGCTGTTGATCACATAGAATCCAGTCTGTAAGAAGTCTTCCTAGTCAAAAAGAAAGATTTCTAAGTCCTATGCATATAAAGTAAGAGCTCTCCAGAAAAATTGAAACAATAGAAGCTATAGATATGGTAAAACTCACTCACTGCCTGTGTCAGTCATGTACTCATGTGTCAGTTTCATGATTGGGAGTCTAGGGGTGGAGTCTAGCCTGTCAATCTGGAGATAGCCAATGAGGTCTCTGTTTGGGCATGGCTTTCTCCTGAGAATTATGGGAAGTCTCGCGGTAGTTATCAATTAGAGAAGAGACAATTGACTCAGTCTCTGAGATGATGAACTACTGACAAGATGAGATGACAGCATGCTGATTGATCCTGATTCCTGAAGAATGGTGGAGCCAGAGAAGAGGCTACATGGGCTTGCCCTGGTGGTGACAAACCTCTGGGACTGGAGAAGCCATGTGGAGACTCTTGTCAGTTCTGAGATGCTTGGGAGGCCACAGGGAAATCCCTGTAAGTGCTGCCACCAGACACAAAAGACTCTGCACCCACTGGCCTGTGATTGTCCTGGTGTCACAACAAGTGCTTCTTAAGTCGGAAGGAGACTTTATATATGGGATAATAGACTTATGATTTTGGATTGGGCTGGGTTGGGATGCCTTCTCAATGTTCCATTCCTCTTGTATATAAGCCTTTCCTTTATATCCATATGTTTGTTTATGAATTTGTTTCTCTAGTCTACCCAGACTAACACACTGCCATCCAGCCAAATCTGATTCAAATTTTGACATTATAGGATAAAGGAGAACTGTCCTTTTCAGGTTTCGGAGGCTGTACATTTTTACAGTTTTAGCTTTCTCTTGTGGAGTTGGTGAATGCAAACTACTGACCTTATGGTTAGCAACTAAACCTGTAACTGACCCACTATGCCACTAAGGGTAGTACTGCCCACTTTGGGGAAATACATTGTTCTGTATATATCTCTATCTATACCATCCATATTATCAGAAATAATCTCCTTTTCTCAAAATGAACTTATTGTTTATGTTAACAACCTCTACAAGATACCTTTAAAATGATACCTAGAAGTAGTATTTGATTAAATGGTGGCACAGTGGATTAAGTTGCTAGGAGAAAAGATGGGTGGTTGTAGCATTCTAGCTGCTCTGAGGGACAACAATTTGGAAGACTGTTAGCCTAAGGGCCCTAAAGGCCAGTTCTGCTCTTATGTTTATGGTAGCTAGGAGTAAGAATCAACTCAATGGTATGGGACTTGGGTTTGGTTTCTACTGTAACCAAGCTGATTCAAAAAGTTAACCATTGCAGGCCTCCACCATGACACAGGTATTAGATTTTGATGAGATGACTCTAGAAGTAAACCTGTCGGTTGCCTTGTCGTTTGTTGTACATGGTGGCTTGGGTATGGCTACAATGAAGGGAATCTATGCCACCGGCATAGTAAATTCCAGCAATGTGACCCATGGGCCCATGGTGGGCAGGTTTCACTGGAGTTTTCGGGCTGAGAGACTCGGATAAAAGGTCTGTGGCCTCCTTCTAAAAATAAGTCAATGGAAATGTGATAGAAAACTGTCTGTTTCCCTTGTTTTGTACATGTCACTAAGAGAGGTCAGGTATTCGAGAGGGACACCCCATTTGGTGAAGTAGAGACTCGATGAAATGGACTGGTCCATGAGCCACAACAATGGACTCAGATAGGCTGATAATGAGAAGATGTTGTAGGAGCTGGCACTGTTTCATTCTGTTGGACACAGGACCACCATGAGGCTCAGCCCCTGCTCTATCAGTAATAATAAAAAGTGGAGTTACTTTTCCCATCCCTGTCTTGGGCCAAGGAAGGAGTCCCTGAGGTCTCGTTCTTTATCAGGAGGAATGAACAACTCTAAGATCCAGCGCTGCTTCCCCAAGCAGATAACGTCCCTGTTGGGGAGGACTCTTTCATCCTGAAGACTGCTGCCTCTGAAGGAAAGTCTGCTCAAGACAGCATCTTGGCTTTCCTGCAGGATCAATCTTCATGCTCACGGCACATTAAAGTTTTATATGGAGCTTAAAAAAAATATGATATCAGGCCTGTAGCCTCGACTTTCTGGTATTAATGGTTTGGGCTGGGCCGAGGCATTAGCAATTGTTTAAAATGCCCCAGCTGCTCCCAATGTGCAGTCAGAGCTAAGCTCCATCTTGCTAGTTAGCGCAGATCTGAGTGGCTTGGACACAATGGGATCAAGCTTGTGGCTATAGTATTGAATGTCCCAGTTCGAGAGAATTGTTCCTCTTTTAGGTATAATAAATTGGGATGCCCGCTTCCAAAGAGCTGATGGTAATTCACGGTGGTCATTTGTGACTGAGTTGAACTACCCCATCGTGTTCTTGAGGGCTATATTCTCTCAAAAGTGCAGATAGTTCTCCTGTGCAATCTCTGGATGGATTCGAAGAAACAAACCATTGGTTAACAGCCAAATGCTTTAACTATTGCACTGTGGAGAACTCCTTCCCAAAAGAATACAGTGAACAAAATGGATTGTGGATGTTTTTTACCACCTGGAGTAAGTCTCGGCCAGTGATGCATGGTATCCTCCCGCCTGCCTGTGGGTTTCAACTTTGCAAGTAGATTTTGAATAACTGCAGGGTTGCATGCTACATTTTAAAGCGCGTAGTTCCAGTAGCCTCGTTTCAGCTGATATCATTATGAACTTTTAGATCATCTGCCCACATTTAGTTCTTGCATTTCTGAATTCAGAAGTACTTAAAATATAATGACTTGCTTAGATTGCTTGTTCTCTAATGGTGGTTGCATAGCCTGGCTCTGAAACCACTGAACAAAGAGGATATTTTGATCAAGTCATCGTCAATTGCCTTAAAAAGAAAATAAGTCAGAGAGAACAAGGTGAAAGCATTTAAATTATGGGAACCGAACCCAGCTGTCTTGATGTCCAGTCCTCTTTATCAATTAAACCACATAATAGAACCCAGTAGGCGACTGCCTCTATTCTTGACGTCATGAGAGTACGCATGCCTTTCCTCTTCTGCTGACACAGAATCTCTAATCCACAGCAGTGAACACATGAGCCTCATCTCAAGAAACTCTCACCTAGCTAAATCCAGTTTCTATTTTCATTCTTGCGTACTCACATCCCCAAATCAGACAAGAGTCCTGCGGCTAGATAGCATTCAAACAGTGCTCCTCTCATTTGCCTACAGGACAAAGCCTCCCACTGAGTCAGTGGTAAAGTTATACGTCTTACAGGAGCAAAACAATTTCCATTCAGACATTGTGAGATACCTAGGTTGGATTTTGACAACATTGAATGTGGAATCTTATAGGAAAAGGAGTGGTTCTGTCTTAAACACGTCTGTCCAGGGAAGGGATTCATTTAAGACACTGGATTCCAAATCACAGGGCAATGACTCCACTCTCTTTATATTCTATCCACCCTCAAGAAGGCCATTAATTTCAGTTGTCAGAGTGACACTTGATAACCAGAGAGTTCTAGTTTGACCAGGATAGATTTAATTAATTGCACCTAATTTGGACAGGAGAGCTTCAAAATAACTGAATAAAATAAGTTCTTGCTAACTGAGAACCTATCTCTAAGTCTATGGACAGTAGGGAAAAAGAGTTAAAGATTAACATTTCGCTTCTAATATAGGGTTTCTGGGTGGTATACAGGTTAACAGTGCTTGACTGCTAGCCAAAAGGTGGCAGGTTGGAGTCCACTCACAGACACCTTTGAAAAAAGGCCTGGTGATCCACTTCTGAAAATGCAGCAACAAACCTCCCATGGTATACTCTTGGACTCTCACCCCTGTGGGGTCACCATGAGTCGGAAAGAACTCGATGGCAGCAGGTTCTGGACCATGCAGATGTGGCTCTCTGAGGAAGCAGGCATGTTAATCCAGGAGAGCGAAGCACTTCAGAAAGGGACCACTCAAGTTCATTTCTGATTCTCTCTACATAGTGAATTTCTTCATTCCATAAACATCTGATGAATGTGGGGTACCTATTAAACACATACCACAATGAGTTTATTGGAGGTATATTACTTTATTTGGCAAGATTGGTAACACAGTTACTGGATCAGTAGGACCAACTTGGGCTTACTAAATTTTGTTTGTTTTTCCCTTTGAAATGATTTCTGCAGCTTTGCTCCCACACAGCCCTACAGACCATTTAAATGAAACATCCACTGATTTCCATGTCCCACTTCCTTTGCATGGAGTGACCATTTGCCTTTAAGTTGTCTGGACTCATGGCCACTACAGGTAGAGAACAGAATTGGGTGTCCGTAGGGCTTACAAGACTGTGTGACCCTTTGGCTAGAACTTTCTCCGAATGTGCCTCTTTAGCGGAGGGTTCCAAACTCCCTATCTTTTGATTAACTGTCCAGCACTTAATTGTTTGGTCCACTGAAGAGACTCCATAGAATTATAATTCATTATTTCCTCATTTACTCTTTATGTCATCTTCTGTATTTACTTTGCTGATATATTTACTCAATTTGGTGTTCACTCTTTTCTCAATTGAACTTGCTAGATAGAGGCTTATGCACATTTGGTAGTGTTTATCAAGATAAAAGTTCAGAACATATACCCAATTTTGGTTATATGTTGTTATTTTATATTTTATGCATTTGTTACATACATGATATATGCATTTTATTTCATATACATTTATATTTATATCTAATTAAATCTACATAAAGTAAATTATGGTATTATACATCAATAGTTTAAGCATTTATGATAGATACTTATAAATATATCAAGTAGCATATTAATGCAGAAAAGAAGCAAAATGAAGAACAGCATGTTCATACATATTATATATGTTTGTACCTGCATAGAAAGAGAGTGATTGAAAATTGTCCTCAGGAATTTCCAGGACTCCTGGTGGCATAGTGGTTATGTGTTGGGCTGCTAGCTTCAAGATGGGCAATTTGAAACTACCCACTCCCATAAAGAGTTCCAGTGGCAGAAACCCATAGGGACAATTCTACTGGGCACTATAAGTCAGCCTCAACTTGCTAACAATGGGCTAGTTAGCCATTTTGTTTTTGAATTAGTTGTTTCTGTAAAATGGGAATAGGATGAGTGGGGTGCTTAGAAAAGGTGTTTTTTATTTCCACCTTTTACACGGCATACATTCCAAATAGCTTGAAAATGAGTTGAAACAACTCAAAACAGACAGCAGGACTGGGCTTGGAAGCTGGGGGATTGTTTCGAAGCACAGGGGCTTCTATCCTGTGCATTTGGGCTGCAGCCCTACTGAACTTGATTGTGCTCTTGATAACTGGCTGTGTGTCATCAGACTGCGTTGCCAAAACACTTAGGGGAAGTCACTTGATCAACTTGCCTTTGGCACTGTGGCCATTCTGAAAATAGACATTACTCAAATGAAATGAGTTATATTAAAACCTCCTTCCAGAAGTTTAACCGAGTCTACATTGTGTCTATGAAAAAGAAGGGTTTTTTAATGTAAGATTCTTTTATGCAAAAGTGAAAAGTTCACCATGAATTATAGTATTTAGTGCTGAGACTTGTCTTATTATTGATTGGCGTATCCTTTGGACTGCCTCCACCTGATCCTCACCCACTAAAGATTTTCAAGCAG
>PVJH01008344.1:0-86010 GCA_004026705.1 Nesogale talazaci
GATGGGTTGACACAGTGGCAGCAACAGTGGGCTCAAATACAATAATTGAGAGGATGGCACGGGGCTGGAGAGTGATTTGTTTTGTCGAATACAGGATTGCTACAGGTCAGCGCCCACTCGGCAGCCCCTCACCACGACAGCATATGGCATCTTCACCGTGCGTTCTGTCGCCTCCAAATATCCAAGGAGTTCGAAAGAGCTTGGACCCGCCTGGGGGCTAGCAGTAGCTTCTGAGATGCTGAGATGCTGAGATGCCTTCTCGGGGGATCATTGGTTTGAGGGCCTTGGGCTGCTGTGTGAGAAGCCAGGCTTGCTCCCCTCTGGCTGCACAGATGAAGACAGGTTGTGTGCAGTGGGCAGTGTGCCTGGCGGCTGCCCCTCCACCCCACCCCCAGCTGGCAGTAACTGGAACAGAAGGGTGAGGCAAAAGAAGATTGCTGCAAAGTCATAGCAACCTCTATTCAACAAAAATTCCAGAGTGCCACGTTACTGCTTCTTGACATACCCTCCACCTATGTCGGTACCGTTCTGCAGGCAGTGCTTCCATCTCTTTAACTCTTGTCCAAGGAATTCTGGGCTCTTGGATTTGTCCCACATCAAAATGACCATTGGGCACCCGTGAGGGACTCAAATCCGATTCCTTCGCATGTTCTTTGAGCTTTGGGACTATAAGGACACCTGCAGGGGTAAGTCTGCAGAGCTGAAGGGTGGTTGGGGGTAAAGTTTCTCAACAAGTTTCTCATAGGACCCCTGTACTACTCTCAAAGAATGAACTAGTCCATTATCATGATGGAGGGGAAAAATCCTTGGTGCAATTTTCCTGGCCTTTTTCCTCACCAATACAGTTTTCATTTCCTTAAAATTTCTTCTAACTAGGCTGCTATGGTCATCCTGTGCATTTTGAGAAAACGGAGCAAGATAACCCCGTTAGTTTCCAAAAGCAGTTGCCACAACCTTCTGAGATGACATCCCCACCTTGAATTTAAATGACGCAGCTGGTCCCCCCCAGAAGCCACTTTTTGAAACATTGGGCCTCCTTTGGAAGGCGCCCTAACAAGACTGAAACAAGCGTAGGGATTACCGAGAGAACTTGTCCACAGCCATCTGCAGTTGCTGCTAGGGGTCATTGAGTCGATTCATAGCGACCCTTGGCACAAGGGACCTGAACACTGCCTGGGCCAGGGCCATCCCCACCATTGTTCCTGTGCCCGAGTCCCTGAATGTGGCCACGAAGTCAATCCACCTCGTGGAAGGTCTTCTCTATTTCATTGACCTTCCACTTTGCCAAACATGATGTCTTTTCCCCGGGACTGGTCTCTCCTGACAACACGTCCAAAGTAGTTGAGATGAAGTCCTGCCAACCCTGCCTGTAAGGAGCACTCTGGCCTCACTTATATGACAAGTCTGTTTGTTCTTGCTATTTTCAATCTGCTTCACTACCACCACAATTCAAAGAGATTCTTCTTCGATTTTCTTTATTCAATGTCTGACTTTCACCTGGGTCTGAAGCCATTGGCAATCATGGCTGAGATCACATGCACGCCAACCCTCTGAGTTGACACCTTTGTTTTCGATCTGTCCCGTGCAGCAGAGTTCCCAGTGCAACCCATCTGTGGTCTCTGGACTGCTCTGCCATGAGCGCTGATCGTCGATCGGAGCAGTGGGTTGCGCATCGAGCTGCTGCTAACCAGAAGGTCGACAGATCGAACCCTCCAGCTGCTCCACAGAAGAGAGGTGAGCGTGTCTACCCCTGGAAAGATGTAGCCTCTGAAACCCAAAAGGGCCATGCTTTTTGTCCTCTAGATTCTGCATGAATTGAGATGGTCGCAGGCCTGATTGGAGAGTCATGTTTAAAGACGTTTTTGCTTGGAATAGTTTTGTGCCTATAGGAATTGGAATTTCAGTAGCAATACTTCTGGACTCACCCTCATAGATGGATTGGGTTGCGTTCTTTGAGGCAGGAAGGGAAGGGAGAGAATTTACCAGCTTTATGGAGGTTGGCTTGTAGACCAGAGAAAGCAGGTTCTAGAAATACCGAGAGAGAACTCTCCTACCCCATTTCCTGGGAATTTCTCTCACACATACTCCTTATTCCAGCAGTCTAAGACCTTCATTGCTAGTCCAGCCTCTTAGTTCCATCTCAGAAGCCATGGACTTTCCCCAGATCTTATGCCCTCTTTTGGGCCCCACCATCACAGGTGCACCGGTGGCGTAGTGGTTATGTGTCGGGGTGCTAACCACAAGGTCAGCAGTTCAAAACCACCAGTCCCTCAGCGGGAGAAAGACTTGGCTTTCTCGTCCTGTAAAGGGTGATAGACTCCGACCCCCACAGGAGCAGTTCAGTTCTACTGTGGGGTCACTCACTATGAATCAGCATGGACTTGGTGACAGTGAGTGATCGTAGCTATGAGCGTCCTTATAATTGTCCTTCTAGTCCTGATCAGGCTTCAGTTCTCCAGCTGTGGAATAGCTCAGTCTATAAGGGTAGGGATGGAAAAGCTGACAAACCCCAGGCCACCACTTCTGCAAGGTGTGGCCCCTGCCTACACCACACACACACACACACACACACACACACACACACACACACACACAACCAGCAATGTTCCCAGGTGTCAAACACCAGCCCTACCCCAAGGTTTGTGAATGATTTTTTTCAGTCACTTTCCAGACATTTCAGTGTCAGAGTAGGTCACTATCACTCCTTGGTAATGCCCCTCCCACTCACGTCCAATCCAGCCCCCTTCCTTGTGTGGCAAAGGAAGGGGCGTGTGAAAAACCGTGTACCTGGGTCTGTCGGTGGGCTTCATTCTTCGTAGCAACACCACCATCTGTGTGCAGGAAAGCTTGGGAACCAAACCTCTTGAACGTTGTTGAGAGATGGGCTTCTGGAAGACCCATTAACAGAATGCTTTGGAAACCTGCTTGGAAAACTTGACGTGCTGTCACGTTCGTCTGTTAAGCAGCTTACAAACATCCTCCCACTCTTTCCCGTGGCTCTTCCCTTCTTCACGTTGGCCCAACCATCTGATTTTTCCAAGTGAGATCACAGGGCCTGCGTGGGCTGGCCCCAGGGTCCCGGCGGGTGTCCATGGCAGAGGGGCGCCTGAAGCCTCAGAAATGGCTCCCATGTCAGTCTGCCTTTTGTGATATCAAACACCTGCCTGTCACATGGCAGCTAATCCCTAAATTACTCAGAGCTCCAAGCAATGTCAGTAGGAGAAATCACCATAATTAAGCTGCTTAAAGGCTGAGAGGCTTCCTGGCTAGTGGGGATGTGACCTCTCTCTCGGCTGGACTCCTGGCACCCCTGGAAGTGTCATCACTGTGCTGAAACAAGTCTGCGAGCAGGAACTATGACCTAGGATCAGGGACCAGAGCTGCTCCTCCATCATAGAAGAATGGGGCTGCCAGGACATACCGAGCCTAACTCTAAGGGTCAGGGTCTTTTCTAGGACAACTCAGCAACTCCCTTCATTTTCCCCTCCCTCCAACTCTGTAACAGTGTGGAGCTGTGAGGTGCCACTCAACCAACTTAACCCAGCGTGACCTCATGTGACAGAATAGCTGTTCCTCGGCTGCCATCTTTAAGGGAGCAGGTTGCGAGGCCTTTGTGGGTGGCTTCAAACAGCCAAACCTTCTCGGTTAGCAGCGGAGGTGCTTCCTTTCTGTGCTACCTGGGTTGCCTCCAAACCTACCCCAAGATTCCCCTGAATGCACACAGTTGGCCCCACCAGTTCTGCCCACACCATGACAGCCTCTTAGACATTCATCCGGCTTCACTAACGGAGCTGATGGGCCAACTCTTCTGGTTCTGGCGTGCCTTTTCTCAGGCCTGGGCAGGGGGAGCAGGGGGACAAGACCAGGGAGGATGGCTGGGTTCCACTTGATAACAACCTTGGCATAGTCAACTGCCTTCCCCCGCACCCTAACCCTACATTTGGGGCATACACCGAAGTCCCTTCCCAGCGGCCGCACTCCAGGCAGTGTGGACTGGGACCTGTGTCCTGGGTCATGTCACTGAGGCGTGAACGGCCTCTCCCTTTCCTTTATGTCTCTGCTGCCTGCTGTGTGAGAGACATGATGGATGCTCTGGGCCCCCGGGGGGCAGAGCTGAGGGACCCACTGAGGTGGGAAAGAAAAGCAGGTTTGTAAATAAACAAGGGCAGAGTGGAGACCCAGGGCCTGGCTCCTGCAGAGGTCGGCTTTCCGGGCTTCTGACTCGGGGAGCTTCGGAGGCTCCCTCCGGGGCGGGCCGGGGAGGCAGTTATTGTTTTTGGATCTCACGAAGATGAACTCCAGATGATTTTCCAGCGCTGATTTCACGGCACATTGGCTCCATCTGAGCAATCACTCTCTGCAGCAGTTGGGTTTCCACTCGGCATTTACCTCGTGTGCCCGGAATCAGGACCGTCTGCCTCCTCGGGGCCGAGGAGTTTTATTGTCTTTGGGGCTTGGCCAAACGCTCTCAGTCGCCCTGGGTTCCATTCAGCATGTCGATTTGCACGTGGGCAAGACCAGGTCCTGTCCACGGAGCTTCCCGTACGCAGGCCTCTTCCTCGCTTACATCTTGGGGATCAATCACACTGGGAGCTAATGGACCCACCTCTTCTTTTCTCAGAAGTGGATCTCGAGCAAAACCCAGATCCGAATGGTATGAGACCCCTTCTCATGTCAGAAAGACTCTTTCCCCACCCCCAGCCCTGTCTTGATGACCCCGACGGTCCTCGACCGCAGTGGTTCTCCACCTTCCTAAAGCTGCCACCCTCTCATACAGCTCCTCATGTGGTGGTGGTGGTGGTGGGGGGGGGGTCCCCCCAACCACACAAATATTTTCATTGCCACTTCATCACTGTCATTTTGCTACGGTCATGTGGAAGGGTCATTCGACTCCCCCCCCTCCAGGGGTCACGACCCACAGGTTGAGAACTGCTGCTCTGAAGAAGAGCTTGTCCTATACTGTCAGATATGTCCAGAACATTGCCCCAAACTCACCGCCCCTGAGCCTAGGCCACCGCTTAGTGGCCCTGCAAGGCAGGACACAGCAGGCCCTGTGAGTTTTCGAGGGTGGGATCATTTACCGGAGGAGAAAGCCCCTGCTTTCTCTGGAGGAGTGGGTGGTGGGTTCCGACTGCTCACCTTGCACATCCCCGCCCAGTGCGTACCCACGATCCCAGCAGGGCTCCTGTGTATCGAACATGCAGGTGTGCATGAACCACACGTCATCCCATGTCGGCATATATTGTCAGACATGTAAGGAAGAGCAGGTTGCTAGCTAGTCCTGCTGTGCAAGGGCTGGGGGGGTTCCCATGAGTCACCTGACTGGCAGGCTGTGGACATGGCGTGCCTGGGATAGAGTAGACCTGTGTTGAGCAGTTTCCTGTTATTATTCACGGAGTCCCACCGCTGAGTCGCATATGGTGTTGCTTAATTTTTAGTTGCTTGCTTAACAATTTCCTGATATTTCCATGTTAGCACCGGGATGTCACGCCGAAGACCATTTTTTATTAGAGGAGAGAGATCTCCGTCCAACTCTGTGTCAGGGTCACATGTCGGAACTGTGACCTTGGACAGCAGTGTGTTTTCTGTGAAACGTACTGGCCACCCTTTGTCCACATTGTACCCTGTCTTCTGCCTGCACCTTCGGCCAGAGCTACCCCTTCTTTGCAAGGAAGCCCCAAGACTTACACTTCTCCAATTCCACCCTGCGCAGCCCACAACAGGACTGACTGTCTCTTTCTCGGCCATCTGTCTTCCATCTTCTGGCCTCGCTGAGTTGAGGGTCCACCTCCTCTGGGCCCTGGTGCCCTACTTAGCATTGGCCTGGGGCATGGCCAGGGAAGGTGACTGCCATTCACTTGCATGGTCACAAGTCTTGCAGGGGCATCATGCTCTTGCCATCTCCCAGGGATTCTTTTAGAACCTTCACGTTTGTCTCTATGTCATCCTTTCCACTCCCCCCAGGATACCCAAGAACTGCAGTTGGCGCCCAGCCCCAGGGCAGCCACCCTATAGGAGAATGCGCCCACACTGTAGATAGCTGTGTGTCCCCAAACATGTCTTTTAGAACACTTTTTATTGTGACCAGTGTAGGAAACAGAAAGATTTCTCCTAAATTGTCTCTCCCAAATATATGCCATACTTAGCTGCTTGCTGCGCATGGCAAATGAGTCCACACTTGGAGGTCAGCAGAAGTAGGTCAGGAGCTATTCTCTCTAAGGGTTATCTGCCATCCAGAGTAATCAGGCTGTATAGTCTGTCCCACCCCAAGTAGGGCTCACTCCCTTCTGAGCAGTAGTAGACTGCTTCCTTGTAAGAGCCCAGGGAGGTCAAGCCCACCCAAGGATCATCAAGGTTAGGCTGCCATCATGGATTGAGGGTCAGCCCTTCCTGTCGTTTGTATATCCCTAACCCCTCTCCTTCTTGTCACATGTATGGCCCCAGCTGGTCCCTTTCCTGCTTTGCTTGTGCCAATTGTGCATCTCCTTCCTGTGTTGTGAATGCCTTTTGTTACAGCCCCTTCCTGTGACGTGTGGTTACCTGTAGTGATGCCCCCAAAGTAGATATAAACCTTGGTTAGCAATGAACTTGAGCTCTCCAGTGCTTCCGGCTCCCTGCCTGTGCAGTGTGTGGGCCTGAATGTTGAGATCATGGCCACCCAGGAGGTGAGCATACTACCATGAAATGTGTCTGACTCCATTATTTCTCTCTCTCATAATTTCAATGACTTTGCTATAATATTTACTTATTATTGCTGTATAATTGAGCTTACCAGACCTGTGATGATGTGTTAGAGGCTGGCTCCTCTGATAATCCAGGTGAAAGTTTACAGAGCAAGTTGGTTTCCAGTCAACAATTCCTGCATCTTTGGATTCCGGACGTCGATTGTGCTTCTCATACTGTAACTACACTCTTCCCACTTCCTCCCTGGACTTGCCAGTCCCTCTGCCCCTCTTCTCTGTCCCTGCCTGCCTTTGGAGCAAATGCCACCCTTTGATCTCCAATGATTATTGCTCTAGGGGGTGCTGGCTACCCTGCTGTTATTGATCACCTTGAAGATCTGGGGGGTGAGTTCAGTTTCTGGGCCTAAAGAGGATTTGAGGGCCATAGTCTCCGGGATCCCATCAGTCTCTATCAGAACAGTAAGACCAGTCTTCTAAAAATTATTTTGAAGTGATTTCTATAGTTTCTCCCACTCTATCCAGGACCACCCACGGAGGTAGCCTGGTGCCATCTAGTTCTTCTGACTTGGGGTTGCGGAAGCTGAGGTTCATGTGGTCCCTTTGTCCTTTGCACTGATTGTTACCAGTGCCCGTAATTTTCATCCCTCTTCTTTGCCATGAATGGAGAGAGGTCAAAGGCTGCCATTTAGATTTGGGGATGTGCATCTGACCACCCCCACCACTACCATCAAGTGGATCGCAACTCATGTCCAAAAAGCTCCCTGCCATCAAGTTGACCCTATATGATCAGAAACTGCCCCTGTGCGTTTCTGAGACTGTAACTCTTGACAGCATTGAAAAGACCTGTCTTTCTTCCAAAGAGCAGGTGGTGGTTTCAAACTATGGCCTTGCAGTTAATGGTCACTCTTCTTCTGACTCATAACAACCCTATCCCGGGTTTCCCAGGCTATAAATCTTTAGTGGGGAAGGAAACTTCATCTTTCTGCTGAAGAGTGGTTGATGGTTTTTTGCCATTGGTAGTCCAGTGCTTACCCTGCAGTGCCACCAGGGCCTGTTGATGCATGTCTAGCAAATGTTTATTATCATGAACCATTGTATGTATGCTGAATTTTAAATAGAATCAGTTTCACAAAGACTGGTTCATAACTGGTTGTAGATACATTGGACATTTATAACCTAGGGACTGCCTGACCAAAGCCAGGTATACATTTTTATAGTATTCTTATAAGAAATTCTTGTCAATGTCTTTATTATCACTAAGTTTTGCTTTGTTTTTCCTTTGAAAAGAAGGAATGAGCAGAAGAGATATACTGAAGGGAATTTTGTGACGCCTACACTGGTCATACTTAAACCCCCCTGAAAACAGGCCAGAAAAATAACCCTGCAAATAATTTTCCCCTAACTTCCTTGCTTTCTCCTGGGGAGCAGTTTGAGGATGAATGACGGGTTAGGGAAGCATTTTCACATCCTGACATCAGGGATGGTAGGAGAGTCTGGTGCAATATTATCATCTAGGCCATTCAGGCAAACAACGTTCATCTTTTCGACTAAAGTCTATTGTTTTTTAGTGTTCAAAATTTCTTTTCACCAAAAGAAAACCAAGCCAGTAGGGAAAGTTTCTGCTTCATTATAAAGAGAAGAAAAGCCCGGGAAGATATTTTGCCGCAAGCTGTTAAGAGAGGCATACAAATAGAGGAGGCTGGAGAAGCCAGGAAAATAGCAGCTGATCACGCCCCTGAAAAATTGTGATCATATCTCCCTCCATTTGCAGGAACCTGGTAACATGAGCAGTGGAAGGGGTTGCAGATGAGACTGGAATGTCTTTGTTAGGTAGCTAGCTTAGGGACGGGGGTTGTCGCTCCCGTGCCTACAAAGGCCTCCATAGAGGAGGTTGGAAAGAAATCAGGCAACCATTGGACACCTATGAAGACCCCAAACTGAGTATGTGCATACTCAATGCACCCTACCGCACCCCTCTCCAGCCAGGTGGAGGTACAGCTGGGCAGGGACAAACTAGTCCCAGGCTCATGACATCACCCAGGTAGACCTAACTCGGCCAATGGGGTCAACTAATACCATAAATCATGCCTTCCCGCAGCCAGGGCATTGTCTAGAATTAAGGCAGGGAGCGTGCTGGAACAGGATGCTCTTTTACCCTGCTCCTGGTCAGATGCAGGGTGAGGGGAAGGGCCCGACTCAGCCCCTGCTGTGGGTCAACTCAATGACTGTAGCTTCTTGATCCACATTCTCTCAGCCTCTAGGGTTCTTGCGTTCCTGGACTCCTGGGATTCCCGCCCACCCCCCTCCAAGATCCACACATTTGGGTGCTCTTTGTCATGTGGTTGTTCCAGCCCAGTTGTGAATCCCTTTGAGACTGTCAAACCTGAAACTTGTCCCATCCTTCATAAAAACCCACTTGGATTGCAAAACAGGTTTCAGCTCAGTGTGACTTCTTTCACCGCAGGAAGCCAAGAACCTCCATATTACAATTCCAGAAACCTAACATCTTTAGCATGTCTCTGAGCTCAGGGGGTTCTTGTGGTTGGGGTGTGTGTGTGTGTGTGTGTGTGTGTGTGTGTGTGGCACCCAGGCCTGAGCCGGATGGCATGCAGAGCAGCCTCTGTGGTGGGACTAGAGCACCCCGGAGAGACCCAGACCACACCACACTTCATGTGGCATGGTGCCATTTTGTATGGACATATGTATTTTATGTTTCCTCTATACACATCAAGAAATTCTAATCAGCATAAATAGGGAACAACTCTGTACTTTGTCAGTCCTGTGCACTTATGTTCGTTTCCATGAGAAGTCTGTGTCTGGGTTATCTAGTGCGGCTATAACTGAAATACCACAAGTGGGTGATTTTAGCGACAAAAACAACAAAAAGTAGTTTCTCACAGGAGGCTTTGTGGGCTCTGGAGAAAGCCCTCTCTCTGAGTTTCTGCTTCTGGGCGGTCTCCTGTGACTTGGCATCTCTTCCCCATCTCTGCTTCCCTCGCTCACATGTTTAATCTCCTTTAGCTCTCAAATGGGGAGAAACACAGGCCTTTCTGCTCCTGTGAAGCGTTTCCGTCTTGGAAACCCCCGGGGGCAGCTCTGCCCTGCCCTGTAGGGCCCCTATGAGAAGGCATCAATCTTCTTATGGCAGGGAGCTTGGTTTGGCTTGGAGATATCTCCAAAGATCTTGATTAAAGATACACCCGACATTAATTGTATCTCATTAGCATATCAAAGAAACCCACAGGTAGGTAGGGGTTGGGATTTACAACCCCTACCTATTCAATTCAATTTTTCCCTGTCTGTTATCCACGAGGATTTCCCAGTCCTTGTTACCTCTGCTCTCCAGAAGTCCCCGATCTCCCCCTGGTTTCTGCAAACTCCCAGGGGGCTGTGTTCCCACCATCACCGTTGCTGTCAGGCATCCCTGTCTACAGCTAGTTTGATTGCTGTGCAGCTATCCAGTCTTTCCTTGGAAGCTCACCACCCAAATTCCCCTTGTTCAAAAGACCTTCACTCTGACAGTGGATTTGACTTGGAGCATCCAGAGTTTGATCTCACAGCCATATAATAGCCTCCAATGGCCCATCAGGAACCTTTGGTCCTGATTTGCCTTAAACCCGCTTCTCCCTTGGCTCCAGGCATTTCTGCCACCCTACCCGGTCAATTCCCTCTCCAATGTCTTTTCTGGTGTTACTCTGCACACCTGTCAATACCTCTACCTTCTGATCTGGGGCTGAGCCCCGGTGGCGTAGTGGTTGTGCGCAGGACTGCGGCCCACTGGGACGGAGGTTCAATTCCAGCAGTGGGGCTGGGCCTCCTACTCCCACCACCAGAGAGCAGTGATGCCCCCGCCCCCAAAGGAAAAAAACAAACAAACAAAAATACCTCTATCTTCTGATCTGAGTAGCTTTATCAAGGACTTCTCCTAAATAAGGGTCTTTTTTTTTCTCTAGCAACTGTTACAATAATAAAGATGTTAACATTACACCCTCTCTCTAGACACTCTTTCAAAATCTCAACGTTGCATTTTTAGCACTTTCCCACCCCCTGACACACTAGTGGGACATTATTTCATCGCATGAATACTCCATGATTCATCTCCTTGTTGGGCTCTTGTGGGACATTCTTTGCTTTGGGGAAATTCACAAAGCTGAACCAATGAGCTCAAGGGGTAGGAGTATTTTTAAGGTCCAAAACTAATTATCCAGTTGTCCTGCAGAGGAGTTATGTCAATGAGCATAGTCCCCAGCTGTGAATGAGAGTGCCAAGTGACTTTATTCTTTCAATGATTTGCTAATTTGACATTGGCTGTGGCTGGGACTGGGATTTCAGGGCGCCCACATATTTGGTCAGGTCCACAGCCCCAGAAAGCAGTGAGATGGTCATCGCCTGGCCAGCACCTTGGAGTTGTCCATCGGTCTCCCAGGGCCGCTGGGTCTGCAGCCCATGCAGGCAAGGACATTTACAGGTTCAGGACTTCAAAACCGATTTGTATCCCCGTTTCCAGCCCTCCCCCGCGTAGCTCTCCTTCCACCTCTGCTTCTGGGGAGGGTATCTCAACTAGACAGCTCCTGGCTCAGCCTCTCGGCACTTCCTCAATGGCTGGGGGTGGACTTGAGGTGACTAGTCTTAGAACTGTGTTTCTGGCTGCCCCACCCCACACACTCGTTTCTTTCCCCCTTCCTAGAACCCAAGACACTAGCGCATCTATCCCCCCATCCTTCCAGGAGCGAGAGAGAAGAGAATTCCATTTTCTCCTTCCAAAAGGCCTCTCTCACAGGAGCACACAGCAGCAGGGACTCAGACTGCTCCCCGGTGTTGGTACACTGAGCTGAGATGCTGCCCAGACTTCCAGAGACCTCTGCTGCCCTCTGCTCCGCCAGGGCGCCGGCCAGCTGGGCCTCCTCCCCCACCTCCCGAGAAAGCACACGTGTGCACCACAGTGAGACTGCTTCTCCAGTCTATTTTTAAATGAACTAAAAATACGGACTGACCTCAGAGGATTAGGCTAAAGGAACCTGTTGGGGGCATCGGATGGACCTTTACAAATATAAAATGCCTCCGCGTCACCTGCTCTCACACCTCAAAGTCTCTTCCCTGGGGAAGAAAGCTGGGGGCAGTTCTGAAATCAGTCTGGGCAAAGGTCCAAGCAGGAAGCAGGAGGCAGGAGGCTGGGGAAGCAAGTGATGGCCGTGGGTTTGGTCCTGGTCTGATTTGTCCTCTCCTCGCCATTCAGGATGATACCAGGGATGGCCAGCCCCCACCCACACCTGGCCTCCAGAAACCCAAACAAACCAGACCTTGTGACCCTGTGCTTTACAGAGTAGGACTCCGGGTAGGGTGTTCTTGGGCATACAGTTTAGAGTGCATTGCCAGGCCTTTCTTCTGTGATGCTATTGAGTGGGCTAGAAGCACCAACCTTCAGGTTAGCAGCCAAGCTCAAACTGTTTGGTGCCACGTGGGGGCCTGGGACAAGGCTCTCCAAAAGGGACAGCCCCTTGCTGGTGCCGTGGAGAGAGGCCAGGCCACCTGGGTGGTGACAGTTTCTGTAGCCCTGCTTGGGATAGGAAATCCAGGCACATGTATCCACACGGTGGCCTCTCCCTCCCACGCAGGGACCTTCCCCTGAATCTCCGGACTCGGTCCCTTCTTGCCCCAGGAGATCAAGGGCTGGGTTTCCCCTTGAGGTGGCGGCTCAGCGGCGCCGACAGCCCCCAGCTCCTCCCTGGAACACTACCTCTCGCCAAGGTAGCTCTGCACGTCCTTGGCCACGGCCTTCCCTGGGTGATCAAAATAGCTGAGGCCGCAGGTGCCGAGGGTGAGTTCAGGAAGGGGGGTGATTGATTCCCGCAGCTGTGTCTGGAGTCAGCGAGCGTTGTGCAAGGGAGAGGCGGGTCAGGGAAGGGCCTGCCGGTTCCGGCTATAGATAGAACTGTTGACACTAGTCATCCTTGCCACCCCCCTTCGGGCAACACAAAAGATGCCATGAAAAGGGGCAGCTGGGCTGGCCTGGGGCTCCGGGCAGGACAGGACTGGAGGAAGACAGGTGGCTCTTGGCTCTCCGCGGTGCTTGACCCTTCTGCTGCCCATCCCTCCTTCTGGAACAAGGTTCACTCATTTCCAGGGGTGTGAAAGTCGGAGGAACCCCCCCCTTTCCCTGAAATCAATAGTGAGGAACTGTCTGGCCTTATGAAACACCCCGGGGACACCCAAGTCAGGCCTGTGATTCATAGCTGCGCGCCCCTTCGCTGGAGAGTGCTTACGGCCCAGCCCAGGCTTGAGTGGGCGACCAGGGCTGCCCTGTGAACCTGAGTGGGCTCAGGATGCCCCAACCAAGACAGGGTGACTTTGAAGCCAGTGCCCACACTGACAGCTGTGAGGACCTGGGAAAATGTCGCAGCCAGGCCCCATGTAGGTGCATGGTCTACAAGGCGTGTGTTCCAGGCAGTCCACCCCCACCCCACCCCACTGATCCCTCAAAACCCAGAGCTTTTGGGTCAACCCATTGTAACCCTAGAGACAGGGAACTGCCCCCCCCCTGGGGCTCCCAAGACAGAACCTTTGTTGTTCTTAATGGATTTATCAGCACCCCTGCCACATGGCAGGCACCTCAATTGTCCTAGTGCATCAAGAAGGGTGGTACAATCACCCTTTTGAGGTGATTGAGGACATTTTCTCTTTGCACATATTGAACTTCCTGTATGTATATGTATTCTTTTTTTTACTTCTGGCAAGGCAACACAACAACACTTCCTGTAGCTCAATGACGTCCACATGTATAATTCAGTGCTATCAATAAGCCTGTAAATCTTTTCCTTGCTGTCTTTGTTTTAACAGTTTTATTGACATAATCCACACATCACACAATGCAATAGTTGAAACATATTAAAGAGTTGTACCATCATCACCAAAGCCTGTAGAGCTTCCTGGAAGCAGGCTGCACATCTTTCTCCAGACGAACGATTGGTAGGTTTGAACTATTGAACTTTTCGCTCAACAGCTAAGCCTCTAGAGGCCTATAAAGTAAAGTGACCAGACGTCCCGCTTTTTTAACAATTTAACAACATCCCACGGCATTTTAAAATGAAAATAAATATATTACAATACTAGTTTTGCATTCTATGAACATTTTTGTTGCTCCATATAGACTAAATTTTTTAATTATGAACCCCCACCCCCACCCCCGGTCAGTGGTGTCCTGCTTAAAATCTGGTCACTACTATAAAGTGACCAGAGTAAGGGGAAGTGGCTGGAGGAGAGCGAAATGCTGAGACACATGGGAAAGGCTCTGCTTTCAGGCTAGATCATTAAACGGATGATGAAGTGCTGAGGTCGTGGTGCCCAGAGAAGATGATCCACATGGCTGCTGCTCTGCAGAGGAAGACCTACATCATAACCAGAGCAGACAGAAAGGGGAACACTCACTGATTTTGATGAAAGACACAAAAAGAAGAAAGCAGGAGAGTCTGGGTTAAGGCCACAGGACTTGAAAGCAAAGGGAATCCCTAACTGGAAACTTAAATCTTTCCCTCTCTCTTGTTCTTTGGACCTTTATCTGCTTATCAGAATTGTAGCCCAGAAGCTCTGGACTCTTTCCCAGGTAGCAGCTCTCTCTCCCACGCACCTGAGTTTCATTTACACCCCACAACGCCTTTGCGGGGTTAGTGTAGGTAGCTGTCCCTGTTTCACCCTGATTGTAGGATCAGGGTTAGCAGTCAAGCTCGAACTGTTTTGTGCCACCTGAGGACCTTGTAAGCCTAGAAGGGCCTCTGAAAGGGCTGACTGTTGGTGGAAAAACAGCAAGGGGCAGCCCCTTACTGGGACTGTGGTGAGAGTCCAGGAGTCTGAGTTGTGATAGTTTCTGTAGCCCTGCTCTGGGAGGGAAAACCCAGGCCCCTGCACATACATGTCCTTACCAGACCCCTCTGAGGCCTAGGCAGCTGCTATCTGACTTTCTAGTTAGGCAAAATCCTGTCAATTCAAAACAGGTCATCAAGATGATGAGGGGTCTGAAAAGCAACACAAACCAACTTGGGCATTCCAGATATTGGAATGAGCCTAGAAGATTCAGAAGACCACGACGATGTCCTGGTTGCTTCTGGAAACTCTCTCCCAAACCCATACTCTACCCCATCCTGCAGGAGATTTTTGCACCATCATATGTATGGGGACAACTAGGCTGCACATCTAAGCTTCATTCCCATACCCATTGAAAGAGTAGGCCCTTGACTACTGCTTGGGACCAGGGCTGGGAGACAAGCAATGTGAGCCTCCCTTGGGAGGCATTGTCAAGTCAATTTTGTGACAGAGTCGAATAGCCCCATGGTGGTTCCGGGGCTGGAATCTTTAGAGGAGCCAATCGCTGGTCCTTTCTCCCACAGAACTTTTGAGTAGGCTCCAGGCACCACCCTTCCAGAGAGCTGACACCCTTCACAAGGCTGACACATTGTGTCTGCAGGGCTTCTTCCCTTGGGAGGACAAACCTACCAAGAACCACATGTTGGGGTCATTTGAACATGGAATTCTTAGGTCTCAAACCTTTGGAGCCATGTCTAGACAGAGGTGCCATGGGAAGAGAATTAAGAAGGACTATCTGTCTACTCTTGTAAAGGTTTCGTCTCAGAAACCCAAAGGGGTCCTTCTACTTGGTCCCATTGGCTCTCTATGAGCCAGCATCGACTTTTTGGCAGGGAATTGCATTTTGAGGTATCTGGGAGTTTTGGTTTAGGTAAAGGATAGAAGGGTGACCCCTTAAGTGGGCCAGAGCAGGGACTCCAGTTGCCCAGCTCCAAGGATGTAACTAGCATTTCATACTCAAGCTGTCCAAAGCTAGTTGAGTTTTCTGCCGAGACTACCCCTCCTGCTCTATTCTATCTCCATGCAAGTCACTCCCTGCCACTCCCATTGGACCCCCGAGAGCCTGTTCTCAGCTTCCCACTTCCCCTCCTTCTCCAAGCCCCCTTCAGGATTCAGTCCCAGTACTTTCTAATCCTCGACACCTCCAGAATCTGCTCTTCGCTTCCACATGCTGTGCAAAGACCATTCTTATTCATCCCGGGACTGATTTCCTCCAGGCTTCGGCTGTCCCACCCCCCAGCAGTCTTTCTCTTGGGTAAATATGATCTCTCTAGCCCGTCCTACTTCGAACTCTTCAGGGACTCCCTGTGCCAACAGGATGAAGTCCAAGTTCTTGAGTCTAGCACACAAATCACTCTTCATCTCTACCACTGCCCACCACATGTCTCTCCAGCCTTCACTTCTTAAGGCGTGCCAAGTGGACTTGCAGTGGACACAACAGACCATTTCCGACCTCTTTGCCCATATAGCTCCCCCTTCCTGAGGTCCTCTCTTGCTCCTTGTAGTCTGCTTGATCACCGTGACTCACTTTTTCTCTCACTGCCCCTATTCACCTTCTCCCCCCAAGCAAACTTCATCACCCTGGGTCAGCGGTTCTCAACCTATGGGTTGTGACCCCTGTGGGAATCAAGTGACCCTTTCACAGGGGTCCCCGGATTCACAACAGTAGTAAAATGACAGTTGTAAAGTAGCAATGAAAATAATTTTATGGTTGCGCGCAGGAAGGGGTGGTGTCATCACAACATGAGAAACTGTATGAAAGGGTTGCAGCATGAGCAGGGTTGAGAACTCCTGCCCTGGGTGAAAACTGAACTAATATCTATATCATAGCAATTTTCCAGCATGTGTTTGCTGACAGGGAGTCCCTGAGTGTGGGGAGTACAGATGATAAATGCACTACGAGATTGGAGGTTGGAGGCCACCCAGAGGTACCTCAAAAGAAAGACTGAATGACCTATCTCCCAAACTTCAACCATTGCAAACCCTGTGAAGCACAATTCTACCATGGCCCACGTGGAGATGCTATGAGACAGATCAGCTCCAGAGCAATAGGCTAACTGGTTATTTGCTTGTAACTGTACTCCCCTCCCTCACCTCCAACTCCCAACCAATTGTAAGCTCTCTGAAGGCAGGAGTTGCATTGTTCTTAGCCTCCCCATCCTTGTTGTAGAAGCATGCGTTGAACCCAAATGGAAAAGTTTGCATATGATCAGAGTGGGTCACCACAATTCAAGTCAGGTGTTGAGAGGCCCATTCATACCTATCAGATATTACCTATTGTAACAAATTCTAGATAATGGACAGAACTGATCACGAGTTTCAGGCATACATTCAAAACATGGGTGAGTCCATAAAAGGCATTCAACCTTGCAAGAAACGTTGGCATCACCAGCAGCTGAAAAGACACTCAGAGCCTGCAGCAGTTAGACCCATGGACTCTGTATCTCTGATGCCAAGGTTAGCTCAGGACGAAGGCCAAGCCTTGGATGGAGCTCCAGTCACTTGGCTCTGTATCTCCTTTCTGCAAGACAGGAGACAACAGGGGCCTCTTCCTCACCTTCGGAATAGAGGAAATGGGGAGAGGGAAAGAGGCATGAAATCAACCCATGTATGTATCAAGAAACAGTTGTCTGCTCATTCATCCATTCTAGATGGGCGAGTGCTGAAGATGGAATAATGAGTGGAGCACAATTCTGCTTGGAAGCTGGTTTGGAAGAGAGGGAAGTATGCCAATGAGACTGATGCAACAGGACCCCTGCCAAAAGGGTGCTAAATGCTAAATGAAAGGGGCAAATGGTTAATGAGCTTGCTAGAAACCTAAAGGTTGGCAGTTTGCTTTCACTCCAAGGTTCCTTGGAGGAACGATTTGGTGACTCACTTTCCCCAAACTAACCACTGGAACCCCCAGGGAGCACAGGTCTCTGAGGGGTCACCAAGAAGTGGAAGCCAACTGATGGCCATGAGTGGTAGGGAGCATGGACTCCCACTCAACTCCTTCCCATGAGCTGGTGTTCTAGAACAGCTTATTCTCCAACTGCATGCTGGGTATCTGCCCCCAATCTTTCCTCTGCATACAATGCCCTCCCCTCTGTAGTAAGCATAGCGGGTTCCTTTGGGGTTTCCAGTTTTCTCTGAAATGTCATTTTCTCAAAGAGACCTTCTTTCCTCATTCATCTAAAGTAGTTTCTTCAGTCTCAGCCTCATTATTTGCTTCCAGTTTCTTGTTTATTTTCTTTGAGCATGTATCAAACCATGACCATCTTAATTTGTTCATTGTTTTTTATACTCTCTCTATCATTCAGAAGAAAAATTCCATGAAAGTGGAGACAGGCATGCCATCTATCTCATTTACTCCTGCTTTGATAGTGTTTGGCACATCCCTACTGGTGTTGAGTTGGCCCCTGACTCACAGGGGTCAAGCAAAATAGAACAAAATACAGCCTGACCCAGTGTCTTCTCCATAATGACTTGTGGATCAGTCTGTTGTGATGAATAGAATTTTCATTGGCTAATGATCTTCTATAGGGTACACAGTAGGGGCTTAATAATTTGTTATTATACAAATGTAGAGGGCAGAATTCTCTTTGGTTCTCTGATATTTGGATATTTAGTGGTATGAGGTAGGGGTTATCGAAGATTTCCCAGAATACATTTGAGTAGGACATTGTGGGTATGTTTTGAGCTGCTAACCTCTAAGTCGGCAGTTCAAAACCACTGGGCGCTTCCTACTCCTCTGAAGAGTTTTAGTCTCAAAAACCCACAGAGGCAGGGCTACCATGCCCTATAGGTCAGAATTGACTCGATGGAAGTAAGTTGTGATTTTGTATATATATGCAACTTTTGGTTTTATTAATATTCTGGGTTTTTAAAAATCATTTTGTTGGGGTCTGGTACAACTATTATCACCATCCATCCATCCATCCATCCATCCATGCATCCATGCATCCATCCATCCATTGTGTCAAGCATATTTGTACATCTGTTGCCCTCATCATTCTCAAAACATTTGCTTTCTACTTGAACCCTGAGTACCAGCTTCTCATTTTCCTGCTCCCTACCCTCTCCTCTTCCCTCATAACCCCTTGATGATTTATAAATTATCATAATTTTGTCATGTCTTACACTGTCCGACATCTCTCTTCACCTGCTTTTCTGTTGTCCATCCCCCAGGAAAGAGGTTAAATGTAGATCTTTGTAATTGGCTCAAGTAGGAGTTTGTTGTTGCTGTTGTTGTTGTTTTATGATTTTTACTTTTTAGCATGACAAAGTGTTTGTTGGATGGAAGAGTCATTGCAGATATCTGAGCAGGAATGTGATCCTGAGGTGGTGAAGGGTAGGAACAGGGTTCTATGTAGCTCACCAGGGAGAAGGGAGGAGAAGCCAAGGACTATGAGAAATCTGTTCCTTTTCTGTGTGTGGCCCTGCCTGGACAGATGGAACCACATAGTCAACTCTTAAAAGATCAACCATGATCCATTTACATCCTGGATATGTCCACTCAGGCTAAAAATGAGAAGCTGAACCCATTGAATTCAGAAAGCCACCTGAGGGGTCTAGCTAGGACCTCCAAGTGACCTCAGATGATTCTGAAACCTGGAGAAAAGACTCTGTCAAGCCCAGGTCATCTGATCATGAGATCCACCTCCTGACTATCTCTGACTGCTCACAAAGAGCTGGCCAAGGACATTCCAGCTATGCCAGGCCACCAGGCCACATTCCCAGAGGCAGCCATCCCCTACCGTTTCTCCCCCATCACACCCAAGAAAAGCACACAAAATGGGCCTGTGCCCACAGCTTGGCAGGCACCTGCCCCACAGCCCTTTGGGACAGTTACGTTTTAGCCACCCACAGAATAGCCACCCCCTTCACACTAGACCCGAGGGCGGAGCTGTTGCTGGCAGAGCCTTGGTGATTTATGATCCTCAGTCTCACCCACGGGCAGATTCAGAAAGAGTCTCTTACTTCACTGGGCAAAGGCTCTCTCCTTCAGTGATTTATGGCTCCAGGGTTGAGCCAGACTTTTCCCTCCCCTTCTCCTCTTTCTTCCTCCTCTTCCCAGGACAAATGGGTGGCATATCACGGTGGGTGCACCAACCTACGATGACAGGCACAAAGGAACTCTATTTGTTCCCCCTCCCCTTTGCACCTGCTGCCAAGAGATGATGATGGCCAGTAGCCATAGATGGTCAGTAGCCACATCTATTTCGCTGGCATCTCCAGTCCTTCGTGTACCGCCTGGACCACAGCTCCAGTCACGGGGTTCACACATGTGGCTTTCTGGTTGCCCATGTGTTGCTCACTGAAAGCGGGCTCACTGGGGATTCCCCAAGTGGCAAAATGTTTAACCAGTTGACAACCAGCTCTAAGATGGTGATCCGAAGCTGCCTAACAGTGCCAACGAAAAAGGCCCCCTTACCTCCTTTGGAAAGATTACAGCTTTGAAACCCCTCAGGAGGAGAGCTCAACTCTGCATGCGTGGGGTTTCCCCTGAGGTAGCACTGACTCGGTGGCAAAGAATTTGGCTATTTTTTAATAGCAGGCCTGGTCTGGCTCAAAACTGTAAAGTCAAAATTTTCTCCCCTCCACCTCTTACTTCATTCCTATCGTGAGACTTTTCCTGCAAGGTCCTAAGGAGAGCAGCAAGTCATCAGGCTGAGGTGTGGAGAGATATGAGCCAGTTGGAACAGGAAGCAGCTGGGACCATGAGTTAAGGCAGCCAGGTCTCATGTGAAGCACTAAGAAACTATTGGCCACCAAGGTCTTTTTTGATGTTTTAGGAGACAAGTAAAATATGGCTATGGAAGTTCTATGTAGAAAGGGCATTTCCTAAGGAGATATTTGCCCCTGAGGAATGTCATCACATTTGCATATTTGTTTAAGAATAAATTCAGGCAAAGTTTGGTGCTAGAACCCACTTCCAGCAGCTTCCAAGGCTGATGGTTTCTCTAAATGGAATGATGGGTAAATCATGCAGCTTCTGCTAAGAAAAGGGAGTGATGTGAACCAGTGAAAGAAAACCCCATGGGGCTGGGGCCAGGAGCTTATTCCAGAGACATGGTTTCAGAGCTGAGACAGGAGAAGAGCTGGCAGGACTAGTCTGTCCCTCTGCCATGTTTGAGTGTGGACAGCCGTGTGGGAAGAGTGCCCCTGGAAAGGAAACCAAAGCAGATCCTATGGCTCACACTTTTAATTTAAAACAAACAAATGGACAACCTACAAAGAATTCAGTCCCCTAATTACTGCACAAATCCTATCACTACCAAAGCATTATGAGGAAGATAGTGAAAGAGACCATTCCCAACATTCCCCACCAACAGAAAATCATTGTTAACGTATCTTAGATACCCTCTACAGGTGCTAAAGTGCACAAATCCTAAGTGTACAGGTTGGTGGACTTGTACACACACTCATGTGTGATGGTGACTTTTACCCTTCCGCATGGCTAGCCTACTTCGTGGACTCAGAGTCACGGAGATCCATGTGTGTCAGAGTGGGACTGCACAGGGTTCTCATGGAGAGTTTTCAGGAGTAGACTAGAAACAGAACTTCCGACTGTTACTAGGCACGTAAGTTAACCATTTGTATGACTGAGGAACTGGGCTAGTCTATCCCCACTGCCATCCAGTTGATTCTGACTCAGAATCATCCAATACAGTCTTTTTAAGACTGTACATCTCTATTGGAGTAGACCGGCTCATCTTCCTCCTGCAGAGAGGCTGGTGGTTTCAACTACTGGCCATTTACTTAGCAGTTCACTACCTAACTCACAGCACCACCAATGTTCCTTTGGCCCTATAATACCCAGATATAGTGTCCAGTTATTAAAACATTAACTAAACCTCAGTATGACTGTGAAGGTATTTTGTTGATGTGATTAACCTCTACAACCAGCTGACTTTAAGTAAAGGTTATTCTTAATAATCTCTTGAGCCTCTTCCAATCAGTTCAAAGGCCTTCAGAGCGAAATTGAAGTTTTCCTAAGACAGGGTTGTCTAAGAGTTTCCAACTTGTTAGCCTTACCTACAGATCTTGGACTTGCCTGTCCAGCCCATACAAATTTCATGAGCCAATTTATTTTCCCCCAAAGCCCATCTCTGTATATAGCATGCACAAACACATGCATGTATTTGCACATGAGTGCATGCGAATATGCATGTGCACACACATTTCTGTTTCTCTGGTGGAACCCTGGACCCTGGACTGATGCACCACGTAGGTACCTGTGTAACTTGTTCCCACCTCAAAATATCGTCCATTCCCCCCATTAAGATTTCCCAATCAATACCACCATTAGGAACATCACTGATGATGAAATCAGGTCATTAAAAAGACAAGAAAGGTAGAGAAGGCCAACATGGGCTCCTGAAGAGACTCTGAAAATGGATCTTTCACGCCAAGTAGTGAAAGCTCGGGGAAGAAAGGATGAAGTAAAAGAGCTGAGCAAAAAAATTTAAATACAAAGTGAGAAGATAGAATATTATAATGAAATGTGCAAAGACCTGGAGTTATGTAACCAAAAGAGAAGAACACAAAGGAATATGCATCTGCAGTATCATTTGCATGTCTGAACTTTTCATGGGATGAGACTAGAAGGGGAAAGGACTCCAAATGCTCCCACCCCACTGAGTAGGACCCCAGTGCTTGACCGCATCAGGCCTCGACATCATTGGATTTTGATGTGAAATGTGGAGGAAAGTTTGCATCGAAGCTCGAACACAACATCGGAATCAGACCCAACACACGTGATATGTGTCAACAAAAGAAGTTCATGTTTTGATCACTTGACATTGGTTGGCGCTGTTAAACCTCTTGCAGGTGAGTTCTTTACACCATTTGCAGCTGTGTTCCAAGCATTTTGCTATCGTTTTCTTAGTTTTTGTGGCTTTTGGTACAGTTTTTAGATTAAAAACATGGGTCCTAGGAAAGAGTTGTTTTTTTTTTTTAAAGAATCATCATGATAAGGAGCTAGTGAACCGTGTTATTGATATTGTTGATGATAACTTAGTAGACCCTTTTAGAAAACAGTTCAGGAAACACCAACAGCAGACCGCATCCCACAGATTGTTTTCTTGACAGCCGTGGTTCTCCGCCTTCCTAATGCAGCGATCCTTTCGTGCAGCTCCTATTGTCGTGGCAATCCTAAAATTATTTTCCTTGCTGCTTCATCACTGTCATTTTGGTATTGTTATGAATCGGGCGGCCCCTGTGAAAAGGTTGTGTAACCCCCAAAGGGGTCATGACCCCCAGATTGAGAACTGCTGCTTTAGAGGAAGCCAGCCAGATCCTAGTGAAAAAAGGCAAAGGGGGGAAAAAAACCTCCTAAAAAGCATCTACCAGTTGATTTGATGGAAGGAGATTCCGCTTCCCCACAATGACTCTCTCCACACCTCCGCTCCACATCCGTATCAGCAGACCCAGAGGCTCATCAGTCTCCAGGTAAGGGCCATACAGTAGTTGTTAAGCACGTTTTTTAATGTTGTGGTTCTTATTTAAATTATATTATTTAACTCTGAGCTTACTTGCTTTGAAGCTTCTGGGTGGTGTTTTGTACAAAATGATACGGTTAGGGTAAAAACTTGGGGGTGGAGAATGGATTCATCATTTTCAGTTATTTCTTATGGGAAAAACTGACTCGGAACTTGACTGCATCACATCCAAAAGGGATTAGTGTCGAGGTCCGGGGTCCTACTGTACATATGTGACCTTGTTGCTTTCTGCCTTCGTTGATTAAGAACAAACGTAATGCTATCTATCGCATGGCATTGTGAGACCTAAATGGTGCCTGTACACATGACTTTTAAATCCTATAATGGTATATAAGTGTAATTAATAATTATCATTGCTGTCATTATTGGTATACTTGGGTCAGGAGTCTCCCACATGGGAATGGCTGGAAATGGAGTCACTGGTTTTGTGGCTATACTTACTTTTGAAGATCATGTGTGATGGCGTCCTTTCATAAATGCTTGAGTTTAACAAAAGTTGATGCTAAAATCCCTTTCATGGTTGTCCACTTTGCTAGGAATGCCAGCATCCATTTCGCACAGGCACCCAGTCCCTCCGCATTAGCACACAGCCTGCCTCGTCCATTCTCAGCCAGGCCAGCACTGCTTGGAGATTCATCATCCCTTTGCTCAACCGACACTCTTGTTTCTGCTGTGGATGCTGTCATGTTACCTGCCTTTAAGACCCCTTTCAAATAGTGCTGGCTCTTTGTGTCCTTCCCTCCGGGGAATCTCACCCCACCGTGTCGCTCTTCTCTTACCCATGTTCCTTGAGGTCACACTATGTCCCATTCATCAGGGACATTTACCAACAGATACTCAGTGAATGCATGCCCTCCTTGGCGGGTCTTTTTCCCACAGAGGAAACTCATCTTAGGTTGAGTACATTCCTAAAATGTGCATTCTTTTGAGTCCATTCCTCAAAGTCCTGACACGGCCAACTTGAAACAAAACCACTGTCATGTCTGCCGTGTCTTGAAGTTCTCATCCTAGATAAAGCCTCAGCACCTGAAGGACAGCAGCCAAGGCACTGTGTGTTTTTAATTCCCTCTCCACTGCCGACCGGCGTGGGCTGGCCCGACAGGGTGTCCTGAGTAAAGTCTCTCCATAGTGGTGAAGGGCTACTGTGGTGTAGAAGTGAGTCCCTTCTTTTGAGAGCTGCCTAGTCTCAGTTCTCACAAGTTGTCATGGGCTGGCTACACCCTGTTTCTATGCTATTGCTACTCAAGGGTATTCGTTTAAGTCAATCACATCATGGTGAACCCAACCTCTGCCAGTGATTGGCTTGTAAGCAGAAAACTGGTTAGGGTAAGGGGTGGGGGGCACTTCTAGGCCAGGGTTCTTTATTAATGAGGAAGAAATGCTCTTTTTTTCTGATAGCAAGGTTATTCATATCCCTGGAGGATGATCAGAGGGGAGCCAGCAGAGGCTTAATCCACATGAGAACCCTGCAAATGAGATTTGGGGCTCCCACGGTGATCCACAGCCTTCCGCCAACTGGATGCTTAGAATTTAAACTCAGGTACTATTCCCTCCTCCAGATTTGCATTTTATTGTTTGCATTCCTTGAACCACAAAAACTGGTGTGTTTCTTCCATGAGGACTTCGTGGATGTCTCACTTAGATGGATGCTTGTTTTAAGACAAGCTTTGAAGACCCTAGAAAAACCCTATTCATTGTGTGATAGTTGGGCACCATCTGATTTCTTACCACCCTTTGCTATAGCAACCATATCTTCAGTGATCTATTGCTTTTAGATAAAGAGAATTATAAAGTTGATCATGGCAGATATAATTAGGCTTAAATGTAACATGTTATCATTTGACCTTTCTTGTAGCCCATTTATATTTCTTCCATTCTTTAATATTTTCTGCTTTTTAGTTGAGGTTCTGGTCTGCTTTATTTTGTCATTTTAGTTGGGTTTTTGTTTGTTCCTTGTTTTGTTTGATTTTCTGTGTATGAATTAGTGGTTTCACAGTAACTAGGTAAATCTTTAAAGACAGTTGCTGGATTAATAATTATCTAGAGGCAGGGCAGGAGAGGTTGAGGAGAAGAGGAGAACTCACAACAATTACTACAAGAATGAAGAAATGTCCTAAAGTTGATGGTGGACACCCATCTTCTTAATGTGATTCGATGAATTACTTGATTGTATAATATGTGAATTATATGGCAAAAACACTGTTTAAAAAGTAAGGAAGAAAATATGCAACCTTCCTCTAGTTCCCATGCTGCCTCCCACCCACTATCATGACCCCAATTCTACCACATAAATCCAGCTAGACCAGGAGATGTACAGTGAAGTTGGAAACATGGGAAACTTAGGATAGATGATCCATCAAGACTAGTGATAGGAGTGGTAATACCAGGAGGGTGGAGGGATGGAGGAATGGAGAGGGAGAGCCAACTTCAGGGGTCTACTCGTAGCCTCCTCTCTGGGGCATGGACAACAGGGAAGTGAGTGTTGGGACACATTGGACAGTGTACAGGATGAAAAAATAATTTGTAAATTACTAAGGGTTCAAGGGGAAGTGGGGGAAGAAGGATAATATAGGGAGCTGATAATGGGAGCCTGGAGGGAGGGAGAATGTTTTGAGAGTGATGATGGCAATGGGTGTGTAAAAGTGGTCTGAATACAACTGATGTTGTTAGGTATTGTGATGGGAGTTGTAGGGGCCCCCCAATAAAATGATTAATTTTTTTTAAAAAGGGGGGGAGGGGAAAGGGAAGGTTTTTAAAAAAAAATTTTTAAAGAGGAGCTTGTATCAAGGGCTCAAGTGGAAAATATTGGGAAATGTATGTGGAAATATGTGTGCAAATGTGCTTGATACAAATGATGTACTGAATGTTGTTGTAGCTGTAAGAGCCTCAAATAAATTTTTTTTAAAAAGTAAGGAAGAAATGACTTCTCTTCTTTCACTGGATGTGATCAGATCTGCAATGTGTCCCATCAGTCACCTGGTGACCTGGGTTGTGGAGGCAGGGCAAGGACCTGGTCCTGGTGTCGTGGTCAAGCTGTTGAACTCACCGAGTCCAGCAACATCACACATCAAGATTTCTAATCCAGACAACTTCTTGGTGGTGGCAGCTGGCTGAATTGGGCCTTCTGTTACTTGAGGTGGAAAGCCTCCCAACAGACATCCTTTCTCTGCCTTGGGCACTCAGAAATTAAGAAGAGAAGAGATGCATGAGCTTTTGCCCTGCCTATAGCGCCTCACCATCGGCAGAGGCTGAGCAGAATGCCAAGGACTCAAGCCACTGGGTCTGCAAGTCAGCTCTCCGTGCTCATTACCTTTCATCCCTGCACAACCCTCCAACACCCGTCACCACCCTCAATGCCTGGCCTTGCTAGCTCCAGGAGTGATATAGGGCATCATCAGGGCTTCGACAACAGCGTGTGTGGCTGAGTTTTAAATGAATTTCATCAGCATGATTAAATACTTATTACATGAGTCAAACATACGGGCTTCATTAAGCTGGTGAACTCCCAGGAACCTCCTCTTCTGTTTATACAACCCATCTGGACTCTCAGATTACTTTAAAGAAATGGGATAAATGGAGTTCAATATGACAGCCAGGTCATCTTTCAGCATTATACTCTCAGAGGAAACTCATCTTCCATTGAGTCCTGGCTTCCATACAACTGGGTGCAGAGGTTTTTTCCATCTGCTCCTGGCCTCCGTGAAAGCCTGACATGATGCTGAAATGGAGACTTTTAGTGTAACTTGCCAGGACATGACAGACATACTTTTCTCATTGAAGCATGGAACATTGTCTAAAGTCATTTGCAAGCACAAACCCTGGGTCTTTTACGAGGCGGGCACACCTTGAAAGCAAAATAAAGGACAAGGTTTAATGAACTTACTGGGCCTCTGTTAGTCGTTATTAGAAGCTCTTTATCAAATTAAAGGCCTGCTGGGAAGGCAGCTGAGTGCTGAGAAGCAGTGTCATGCATTAAGTGCCAAAGTGGGTTTTAATTGACTGTTTAAATGAGGGAAAGCTCCCTGCAGTGTGACAGACACACATAACTGCATGTGCGCGGACACACACACACACACACACACACACACACGGAAGTCTGGGAAATCACAGGACTCACAGTGTTGGAAAGCTGACATTCCCAAAGCAGGACCACAAACTTAGCAGGAAGGAGCTTTGAGGCATGTGGGTTTCCATACTAACTCTGTGTCATTGTTATTATTTCTGATAATAATAAGTACCCATAGGTTGTATGTATGCTGCCAATTTATATTGGGCACAGTCTGGCTAAATTGCCAAAGACTGGAGTCTAGGAGCACGGTGGGGCTATTGCTTGGACTTTTGCATCAAACAAGCCATTAGCATGTACAATGGGGACATTTATACTGACCTGCTAGGTATGTTGTGGGGGATTTGCACAAAAGTATTTGAAAAGCCTGGTACTTACTGAGGCTACAATAAATGATAATTATTATGGCGATCAGGACCAACCCCTAGAGAAGAATATCATGCATAGTAGAGAGTTCACAAAAATGAAGATCCTCAACGAGATGGTTTGATTCTGTGGCTGCCCCAATGGGCTCGAAGGCAGCCGGGAGTGTGAGGATGGTGCCAGACTGGGCAGCCTTTTGCTCTGTGCAATCAGAACTGACTTGATGATGCCTACTACGACCACGGCTTCCCCATGGTACCCATAGGTAGACACTAGACCACCATCCAAAAGATTGTTGGTTCAAGTCCACAGAGGGTGCCTCCTAAGAAAGGTCTGGCAATCCACTTCTGACTGGTCATACCTATTGAGACCCCCCCAATGCCAAGTTCCATTCTACTCTAACACGCACGGGGTGGTCAGCTGTTGGGATTGACTCAACATGATAGCAACTGGCTTTATTTTGGCTATACTGTTTCCTACGATGAGGAGCTCCTGGTGGAGTAGTGGCTACACATTGGACTGTGATCGGCATGGGGACAGTTTGAAACCACTAGCAGCTCTGGGGGAGGAAGATGGACTCTCTGCTCTCCTAAATAGGTACAGTCTCGGGAACCCACAGGGAGTCACGATGGGTCAGCATTGACTCCGTGACTGTGAGTTTGGGGTTTTTGTTTTTGATTTTTTTTTGGTTCCTACTATATTCTTTAAAATGATGATTGAGGAGTATTTATTTCTAACAGCCTAATGATTGTGAGAGATACTGTGGCAGTCATGTGCTTGTGTTAATTTTATGATTGAGATGTAGGGGTGGAGTCTAGCCTGTTAATCTGGAGATAGTCATTGAGTAGCTAATGAGGCCTCTATGTGGGCATGGCTTTCTCCTGAGACTTCTGAGAAATCTCACGATATTGTCCTCATGAAGATGAGAAGCTATGTTCCCAGTTGTTGGGAGTTAGTCTCAGAGATGCTGAATCATGGAAAAGACAAGCTGGCAGCGTCTGAGAAGTTGGAGAAGCCGTCAGAGAGACCACAGGGCTCTGCCCTGATGGAGCCAAACCTCTGAAGCTGGGGCAGCCACATGGAGACCTCTGCCAGCGATGAGTTGCTTCTGCTGTTGATGGACCCTGAGCCCTGGAAGTGCGGAGCCATGGGGAGACCCCTGCCAGTGCCGGAATTCTGCACTCACTGACCTGTGACTTCGTGAGTCAGAAGGAGACTTTATAGACTGATTTTGGGCATATGGGTTAATATCAGACTTATGACTTTGAACTGAACTGGGCTGGGATGCCTTCTCAGTGTCACATTCCTTTTGTATATAAACCCTTTCCTTATATCCATGAGTATCAATAAAATTTGTTCCTCTAGTCTACCCGGACTAACACAGATACAATGTTGAAGAACATGGTCTTTGAAGTCAGGTTGATGTGAATTTGTGTCTTGTCTTCACCATACCAGGGGCCTCTCTGAATTTCTGGTTCCTTTCCTATAACCTGCTCCATTGAGCACTGGTTCTCAACCTTCCTAATGCTGCAAATCTTTCATACAGCTCCTTAAGTTGTGATGAGCCCGTGCCCATCATAAAGTTATTTTTGTTGCTCCTTCCTCACTGTAATTTTGCTACTGTTATGAATTGGGCTATCCTTGGGAACCCCTGCCATAGAGTATGATCATGCCGGAAAAGAGCTTGCCACAATCCATGTCCCTCGTAGTAGTCACAGTAGTTAGGTGTCACAGAGTTGATTCCAACTGAAAGCAACCCTGGGTGACATTGAAGAACTGTCCTATTGAGTGTGCGAGGCTGTGCCCTCATGGGAGTGGATCACCAGGTCTCTTCTCCCTGGGAGCCACTGTGTCGGTTTGAACCAACAACCTTTGGGTTGGCAGCTGAGCACTCAACCAGTGAGCTTCTTGCCCATAGTTGTTCATGTCGCTGTTAGGCTCCATCGAATCGGTTCTGATGCATAGAGACCCTGTGTACAGTGGAACAACACACTGCCTGGTCCTGCACCATCCTGACAGGAGTTCTTACGTTTCAGATCCTTGTGGCAGTCACTGTGTCCATCCATCTCAGTGAGGGCCTTCCTCTTTTTCGCTGCCCCTCTACTTGCTATCAAGTTTCATGTCCTTCTCCAGTGACGGGGCTCTTCTTGATAACATGTCCAAAGTGTGCGAGATGAAATCTCACTATCCTTGCCTCTAAAGAACATTCTGGCTGTACTTCTTCTGTTCGTTCTTTTGGCAGGCCATAGTATTTGCAACATCCCTCACCACTCCCATAGTTCAAATGCATCCACTCCTCTTCAGTCTTCCTTATTCAACCTGTCTTTCACATGCATTTGAAACGATTAAAAATACCACCTTCCTTTTTAAAGTGGCATAGTAGATGGGATGAGACCACACACATATTTGAGGGAATAAGCCTATGTGTTTCTTGATGAGAAATGAGGAGTCTGAGTTCAAGTGTGTGTGTGTGTGTGTGTGTGTGTGTCAGGGGGTGGGGGCGGAAGATAGGACCCATTGACATCTTGCCCTTTTCTAGTGGCTACGGCAAATGTTCATTGGATGGAACCTTGGGGTGGAACCTTGTCCGCTGAATGGAGAAGGGACAGAACTGCTGGCTTAGGGCACATAGTCAGCTCTTGAGGGAGGTGAACCAAGGAAGTACTTTGCAGCCATCCACATTCTCTTGCTAGAATTCACCCCTTTGCCCCTGACAAAGCTGGGCCCTGGAAAGCTCAGACAGGAAGTCAGGGCCAAAGGTTCCAGTCTGTTGCTTATTTTTTATTAAAAGATCAATTTATCAGGGGGTTCTGCAGCTCTTGGAACAAGCCATACATCAGGCGTATTTGTACATATGTTACCATCATTCTTTGCTAGGTATTTGATTTCTAGAGCCCTTGTATCAGCTATTTTTTTCCTCCTGCCACCCTTTGACTCCTTGATAAGTTATAAATTATTATTATTTTCATATCTGACACCGTCCCGTTTCCCATCCCCCATGTTTTATGTTGTTCCTCCCCCAGGAGGGGTGTGTGGGTATGTGTTGATCCTTGTGATCAGTTTCCCCCTTCCTCCTCTCCTTTTTCCACTTCCCCTCTACTCTTCTGGTATCGCTATTCCCATTCTTTTTCCTGGATCCCATGTGTCATGAGCTCTTATCTCTTATCATTACTTGTGCACATGCTCTGGTCTAGCCCACTGTGAAAGGCAGCACTGAAGGCATGATAGTGGGGGGGTGAAGAAGCCTCAAGGAACCAGAGGAATATTGTGTTTCATTGGTGCTTTACTGAGCCCTGGTCGACTCATCCCTTCCCTGTGACCCCTCTGTGAGGGGATGTCCCACTATCTACAGATGCTTTGGTCCCCTCATTCTCAACAATATGCTTTTGTTTCTTTGTTTGTGGTCATCTGATGCCTGTTACCTGGTCCAGGTAACATGTCATGGTCACACTGGCTAGTGTACTTCTTCCATAGGCACTTGTTGTCTGTTGATTATTTTATTGAGAGACCCTTTCTTGTCTAGTGAGAAGATCTTGACCAAGGGAGGAGCCCAAGTAACTGACTCCCCCCCACCCCACCCAAGCAGCTTTATTCTCATTATTCCAGAATTTCATTGAGTTGGCCATGTAAAAGGACCTTGTAAAGGAAGTTCTTCTGATAAGAACAGAGTCTCTCCTGTTTCTTGACCAAGGGCTCTCCCCAAGGCCCTCCTGTGGTCACCCGTGGAGTTAGGGAGAAGGGAAGGAGGTGAAGGAATTGCCTGACCAGAGATGGGTTGCACTGGGAAGCTGATGACCTTTGGAAAACATTGTTGTGGTTGTTATGGAGTTGGTGGTGATTCATGGAGAAGTGACAATGTATCTGAGGGTAAACATTACCCTGCCCTGTGCCATCTTTGTGAACTTGACTGAGTCTACTGTCATGGCCAGGCTGTCTTTGCGAGTATCTCTCCATCTAGGGGAGCCTCTCTCCGACAGCCATCTGAGCGCCATCATACGCTTGCTGGCTCATTTAGGGAAGTACTTCATTAGACCTTTCTTGTCAGGCTAGAAACGCCAATGAACACTGTCCACCAGGGGTGACCCCGCTGCTCTCAGAAACCCTGGGGTGGAGTTACCAGAGGCCAGGCCACCCCAGGAGGACAGCAGTTCGAGGTGAAAAGAATCTCAACCTTCAGCTGCCTACAAGGACTTCTCCATGCAGGGTGGCAGTGCTGGGAGTCAGCCTCCCTGGGGAAACTGCAGAACCAAATGCCCAGGTGTCCAGCCTGTGGCGTGGTCCCAGGATCTTGGGGAGCGTTGGGTGATCCCGATCTCTCAGCAGTGAGGTGAACACACGCTCCCTTTCCCAGCCTTCTCACACAGGGCTTGAAGGGACAGCTTTTGCTCCATTTTTCAGACAGACAAGGCTTTGAACATGAAGCAGGAGGGTCCCCAGGCTTTGACAAATGAGCCCCAGCAGGCCGGTGTCAGGGTATAGATTCATGGGCTGCCGGGGGGTTAATATCTCTTGCCATTAGGAAGAAGAAAAAAGCCAGCATTCTTCTTCATTCCGCCGCCGTCACACGTCCCTGGCAGCTGGGGCGCCCGATGCTTCATTTAGGCCAATGTCCGTGAAGGAATGGAGCCGCAGGAGCGGGCCATCGGGTGGCCATTTGAAGCCCTTGGCCTCGGTCCCCGCACCCCTGCTCGGGGAGACAGACGGGCCTTTGTGCACCGGGAGCCGGCTGAGCCAGGATGTGACTATGCGCTGGAATCTGACCTTTCACGGGCTCCAGCACCTGTCAGAAAAGCGAACACGCTTGGGGTGTTTTTTCCGCTCCGGACTTAAATGCCAGTTTTGTGACTCCCTCCTGGTGGCCTGATGCCAGGGCAGTGTGGTCAGCGCTGACTTTCTGAGGAGCAGCCCTGAGCCTGCCCGTGATGGACGGCACAGCCTTCTGAGGCCTCCGCGGGATTCCAGCCAAGCAGGCGACAGGAAGCAGCCCGTGCACAGAGTGAGCGAGCGGGAGTGGGGGTGAGTGTGTGTGCGAGTGAGTGAGTGAGTATGTAGGTGTGCTTAGGTATGCTCATAGCTGCACTGCACACGGTGAGGTGTGCAGTTGTGTATGAGTGTGCATGTGTGTGTGAGCAAGTGTGGAACAAGGGGTGGGAGTGAATGTGAGTGAGTGTGCATGTGCATGAGTCAGTGTGAAAGTGTTCATGAATGTGCATACGATGTGTGTGTCAGTGAATGGGTAGGTGTGTGTGAATGTATATTAATGTGTGAGTTATGAGTGCGTGTGTATATGAGTGAGTGTGAGCTTGTGCAAGTGTAAGAGTGGTTGTGTGAGAGTGTGTGCTCAAGCGTGTGTACGGGGGAGAATGTAAGCAGGAAGAAGTGTGCGTGCGTGTGTGCGCATACGAGCGAGTTACTGTGAGTGTGTGCAGGTGTGTGTATGAGTGTGTATGTATGTATATGTGTCCTGGTCACCATTGATATTTGTTTGCTCCATGGACCACCCTGCCCAGATCATGATAGGAGCTGACCCAGTCTATCAACAGCTTCCGGTGTGAGAGACAGCAGGGCTCCTCAGGGTGGTCCCAGATCATTGTGCTCCTTGGTGACTGTGTCTTCAGCTTAAGAAGTGGCAGTGCCAGGGGCCTTTGGAACAGGCCACATGGACTTTGGCAAACACCTGGCATCTGTGCGTACCCCTGCCTCCTGAAGGATGCAAAGGAGGGAGGCGCAGGCACCCGCCTCCTGCCCAGGAGCTCGGCTCCCCGACAATCCCTGGCTGGGGATCCTTTCTCTGCAGAGGCCCCTTGCTCTCAGGCCGTCTCTTTTCCCGGGCGAGTGTCTCAGAGCTCAGAAAAAGCAGCTGAGGTGGGCCAGCAGCTCTCTCAGGAAGCAATGCCCATCCTAGAGCTTGCAGCTTGCAGGGCACAAAAGGTCCAAAGTCTCATCACCAGCCTCCAGGCTGCTAACACTTTACAGTCCATAAGCACCTTTCACAGCAAATTTGTTTTTGAAACGAGGTGGGTTATGTTAAAACAGAACTACCTTTGGAAAGAACGCGCCTGTATCTGTTTGATTTGACCACAGCAGGTGACAAGAGCTGGGTGTGTTTCTGCCTCTTTGAGAGGGTGTTGGTGGGGTGGGGTGATCGAAAACGTCAGCTTGACCCTGCGGGGACCTCACAAGACAAGTGGTCATCCTCCTGAGGGGGTGACGCTGACAGTGCAGGTGATCTGATTGGCTGTTGGGGAAGAGCGGGCCTGAAAGTTACAGACAGTGGCCAAGAAACCCACAGCCATTTGGGAAGCTGGCAGAGTGGAGCTGCCCATGGGATCCCCAGACTGGAAATCTTTATGGAAGCAGATGGCCCCATCTTTCCTCCACCAAGCAGGGGGTCGGGGGTTAAACTGCTGAGATTTCTGCCAGCATCCAAGCACCTAACCAGGGTGCTACTGGGACTCTTTATAAAGACCATGACTTAGATATTTCAAATAACATAAAGGTGTTATTCCTTATGTTTGCTTATGACTGCTTATTTTATAGTCTTTGGTACTGTTATTTGTAATGACTTGTAATAGTGTGCCCAGCACTGCTCTGAATTCTTTCAAGATGAATCCTCATCAAACCCCTGTGAGGAAATGTCCACTGAAAGATGAGGGGTTCAATGAGTTTGCATCACAAACTCAACCTCACAAAGACAACAGATGGCTGTTTGTCCCCACATACTATCAAGATACCTCCCAAACACCATGTCATCTTGTCATATGGTTTCCTGAAGTAGCATTTGTTAATGGCAAAGGTGTTCTAGTGCTCATCATGTGATATTGTGAACTTAAAAATGTAACTTTAACAAATTGTGTTGCATGCTGACAGTATCATCCACCATATTGTTCAACACAGGTCTAGGTTTAAAAAATCCAAATGAATTTCTAAAGTGCTCTAAATTAGATTTTCACCGGTAAGCATGTTATCTGATTATATTATTTGGTGTTTGATAAATACTCACTGCTACTGTTTGATACTCAGTTGAACAGTCAAAAGGTGACTTGTTTTACTCTTAATCTGAAAGACATTAAGCAGGGTCAGTGGAGCCCAGGCAGGGTTTGCTAAAGGTTTTTTGCATTGGTCACAGTTTTGACTTATAGATCATCAATTAGTTGCAGATGTCGGCAGTAATACGAAGTGGAGGAAGGGTCAGGAGAACACTTCATTCCCATTTGAGAGGAATTCAGAACTTAAAATAATACTCTGTTATTCTGAGCTGCCAACATACACACATTTGTGCGTGTATGTAACTCCCTGGAAAAACAATCAGATTTTTGGAAGCAGCAGACCATAATTCTATAGACTTTCTAGTTCAACTCAATAAAAACCTTGGGTTCTTAAAGGTAATCATGACTATAAGAAGAATGGCAGAAATCATTTTCATATTCCTCTCATCTCTACAATCAAAACATACTTAATTTTGAACACCTGGAGTAAGTGTTCATATAAAAAATAATAATAACAACGAGGTAGATTCACAGCAAAATACTGTGTTCCATTGAACACTTCATTGATCACATGAATCCTCTGAGTTTGGTTCCATCATCCGGGACAGGGTGAGGATTTAGCCTTACCCTGGGTGCCTCCTCCCTGCATACTACTGTCTCCCTCATGGTACCATGCTTGGCATGAGGTATCGTGTCTTCTTGTAGCTAGGGGCCAATGAGTTTAGATGGGGCTGAGACTAAGTCACTGATGCCAGTTATCAGCGGAAGGATGCGGTTGGTGCTAGGAGGTCACCTGTCCACTGGGAAGAACAGAGAAAGGATAGAGTGCTTCTTGAGCGCCATTGATCTCACAGGGCCAGTAAGTTAGAACCTCCTGGCGAAATGGGCTTGGGTCTGCTTTTACATGGTCTCCCAGCTTTATATTGGGTTCTTCATGGGCTGAAGGAGGAGGAGAATGGTAAGAAAGATAGATGAGCAGAAGAATAAAAGACTTTACAGAAAAAGGTTGCCAAGGCTCCGCCTAGAACACTGTTGTTAGTGGCTGTTGAGTTACTTCTTCCTCCTGGTGAGGACATACCCACACCAACCTAAGTCCTGCCATAGAATTGAGTTCCACTCGTAGTGACACAATACCAGGATGAGCTTTCGCTTGCTTCTGCATCAGTGAGTGGTACAATTAAGGCCATTGCTGCAGCCACTTCGATCCACCTGGAAGAGCTCCCTCTTTGGGGATGACCTTCGACTTTATCAAGCATTCTGTTTTTCTCCAAGGGCTGGTCTCTCCCAATAGCGTGTCCATAGGAAGTAAGATGGCATCTCATAACCCTCCCTTCTAAGGATGCTTCTGGACATAATTCCCCCAGGACTGAGAGACCATGCTGTTCATCGAAAGAGAATGCATGCCCCCTATGTCATTTACAATTTTCACAAAGCCACAAAATAATGTTTGGTAAAATCTCTATTTTGATAATATGTTTCGTTTCACTCAGTCTCTCAAGTATTGTTCCCTCAAAACGCAATAAGCATGAAAATCACTAAAAAAAAATCTTTTCATTCCATTTTGCATACTGTCTTAAGTTGAGCGTGTATCTGATTCTTACAGCCTATCCCAACGAGGACTAGCCAAAGCGCAAGGCCTCAAGAGCCATAGATGAGAAGTGGCCATGACATAGAACAGCAGAGGCCTAGGTATGGATGAATGGAGAGGATTTGGAGGTGGAGACTGAGGGGGGACAACGGAAGCTTGATCTCCAGCAGTATTTCTTACCGCCCCTACTGTTGACATTTGGAGTAGGGCGATTCTTTCCTGTGAGGGCTGTCCTGTGCATTGTACAAAGTTGGGCAGCATCCCTGGGACCTCGATGCACCAGAGGCCAATACAACCCTCTCCCCAGCTGAGAAAATCAAAATATTCTCCAAACTCTGCTAAACATTCCCTCAGGGTCAATGAATCAGCATGAAGAAAGTCCGGGTGGAGACATACCTGGAATTACCCAGGAAACACCTGGGAAGCTACACCGTGGTTGGTAAGAAATAGGGTGGATGGAAGAGTGAGGAGCATTCTGGTAGGAAACCTGAGGCCAAAGCTCAGGCAGATGCATTGGAATGCTGATTCCTAGGCAGTGACTATCATTCAGGAGTTTTGAGCAAGGGAGTGAAGTGATTAGTCTAAAGTTAAAAAATTTTTTTATTCCAATCCTAAATTCCTAAATTCCTTGTCTTTTCTGCAGCAGATCTCTCTCTCTCTCTCTCTCTCTCTCTCTCTCTCTCTCTCTCTTTCTCTCTCTCTCAAAAGAATAATTTGAAGAGTGAGAGCCCCCACCCTGAGTCTGCTGGGTGGTTTTTATTAAATTCCAGTAGAGGGATGGGTTTCCAAAGCAATCAGCTAGCTCCTTGGTGAGCAGGCTCCCTGCCACTCCGCTGACATTCCTCCCTGCAGGAGTGCAGGAGAGAGGAAAATCAACAGTGAGCAGGCACACACCATAGAACTTTTCAGAAGAGACACTTGGCCTTGCAACCGGAGCCGAATGCCCCAAAGCACGGGGCCTGGAGGTGGTCTGAGAACGCCTCTCGTGGCTGCTCCGTGGACAATGGCAGGAGATGCTGCACCATCCTGACCATCCGCTGCAGCTCAGATCCTGGTGACCTGGAGTGTTTTCATTGGCTGCTTTGTGGAAGCAGCTCTCACGAGGTTTTTGCTAGGTTTTGAATCCTAAAGTTCTACTGAAACCCACCTAGTTTCAGAGAAAACAAGCTCACCTCCACTCTCAGGTCTGCAGTGGTCATGCAGGAAGTGCGTTGATCAGGAAGCCAGCTGACTGGGTCTTCCACATGGAAGGGAAATATTTTTTTCCAATGAGTCACAGCTGTCTTCTTTGTATCTTGTTGAGTGCCACTAAGTCAGTCCCGGTGCACAGCAAACCCAGGGAACAGGATCAAACTGCCCCAGAGGGTTTTCTTGACTGTCACCTTCCCAGAAGTATGTCACCAGGGCTTCCCTGCTGAAGAATCACTAGCCTGGGGGTTGGGGTGGACTTTGAAGGACTAACCTTGCAGTTAATGGCTGAACTTTTAGCCAATGCATTGCCAGGGATCCTTGAAGTTGCTGACTCGTCTTATTTACCCAGCCCTTAATTATCTAATAGCTGCTGAGTTTTTAAACTTCCCGTTGAATAACAAAAGGAGCCTTGGTGGCATGGTGGTTATGAGTTGAACTGTGATCGCAAGGTCAGCAGTTTGAAACCACCTGCAACTCAGCAGAAGGAAGACTGAGCTTTCTACTCCCTTCAAGACTTACAGGCACAGGAAACCCACAGGGCTTTGCTATGAGTCAGCATTGGCTTGATGGTAGCAAGGTCTTTTTGTTTTCTTTGTCTTTTCAAATAACAAAAATACTCATCAGAAAACGTCTAGGTTTTAACAAAAGATGGTGTGTTTGGGTATGCCTTGCCATGTTTCAGAGGCAGGCATCATGACACAGCATAGGCAGTGTGTGCGCTGTAGGTGCCTACGAAGTATTGTCCTTTTGTTGGGACTCTGTCCAGCTTGGCTGGATCATTCCAGAGGTCCTTGGATCTATTCCCTACTCTTCCTCGCTTACCTGTTTAATTGCACAGGTAGGTCTCTTGTCCCTTGGTTTCCTGAGGGTTCAGCCAACAAGAGGTACAGTGGGAGATGAGAGGGGTGGAAGAGAGGAAGGCTGGTCTATTGACTCCTCCAGCCTACCTGCTGGACTGTTGGCGGGCAGTGGCTGCCTCCCTGATGGGTCCCGTGATGACAGCTCTCACCAGGCTCTGGAAACAGCTTCCTCTTTAGGAATGACCGTGGGTAGTGAGTTCAGGGTGCTTCAGTATCCTTTGTACGTTTACTCCTCTCTAATCATCTCTTCATAAATTGTCTTCACTCACCCCTTCTGCGTTTGCCATCTGAGTTGGTATCAATTCAATCTGTGAGTTTGGTTTTGAGAGTTTTCTTGCTGGGACCTTGACAGCCGTCCTGAGAGAAGAAAATTCTATGCCTTTATTCATGACCAAGCCAACAGTCAGTTGGTAAAATAGAATTATGGCTAGAGATTGTAGCTTGGCTTTTGAAATCAACTAGCGGATTTTATTATCTAGCTTGAGAAGTGTAGGCATGGAGTTCCCTAGGTTATGAAGAAACTGGGTAACCATCAACCCAAGGTTCCATACCTCCATCTCTTCCAGAGAGGAAGGCATGTAATGCCTAATTTGGTGTTCTCCTGAGCTTTCGTGCAATAATAATGGAAAAGGAACTTGGGGAAAGATGTCAAAGAAAATCACTTGAGTGTTTTCATTTCCTTACTTGTGGATTGTATGAAGGCCTCCAAAGCTCAGCTTGAGCTACAGACATGAGGACTGCCAACAAGCTAGCCTTAGAGAGGACATCAAATTAGGAGCCAGGCTTACTCTTACCTCCTCTCTGCTCTCAGCCTGGTTCTGCTCTGTGGGGAGTTGGACTGGAGGTCGCATCCCTGGCACTTCCTCACAGACTCGCATCGATTACAAAGAAGAATGGGGTCCCTTTGGGCTTTGTCCAACCCAGTTTAACCAGAAGGAATGATCAGTACCGAAGAGTCCCCAATTGCTGGATCACTATCAAGATGCTGCCTAGATCCTAGAACACTTTTGACTTTTGATAATGTGATGATTATTAGGAACCAGTTAACAGTGGTGCTGTTAAGGGAAGGCACAACGTCTAAGAATCACATCAAATTTGTGATTGACATAGGGCATTGACCTGCTTGAGTCTTCAGCTTCTCAAGGGGTGGAGGGACAGGAGTGGGTAGGTTCAGAAGACCTGGGCTTTCGTCACAGCACACTGGGTGACTTGTGCCATCCCTTTCAGTGTTTTCATGTCAGGTGTCCAGGAAGGGGATGTCGGGACCTAGACACCGGCTCTCAAAGCATTAGAACCACCTGAGCAGCTCTCTTTGTCTTATTAAACTTTTCAGTGTGACTTGAGCAAAAGTTTTACTGAGAAAAATGGTTCGATTCAAGCATGCAGGCATACTTTTATTGCTATAACATCATGGAAACCTTTATTTTTGTATTTTATTGGCATGCAGTTCATAGATCATGCAATCTTTGTCATTAAGAAGTTCCATGGTTCAGTCATATTAAGAAGAACTGTGCAAACATCACCACTATCAATTTTTAAACATTTTCTTTTTTTCTTGTACTCCCTGTCCTTAGCTCTCTATTTCACCCCAAACTACCCCACAATACCAGAAATTTTTGTTAAATAAAATGGGAAGCTACTGTCTCTCAGCAGAGCTTCCCTCTAGATAGGTGCATTTCTTTTCCTATTTAAACATTTTTATTGTAAAGGTTTACAGAGAAGATCATCAATTTTATCTTGAGCACTCATCAAACCTCTGAAGAACTTGCTCTGTTTTCAACCTTTTTTGCCCATCACTCATGTTGGATATTGTCTTCCCCTTGACCCAAGTTGAGATCTCTCTTTTTGTGTGAAAAGCCTTAAATTTTTTTTTTTGTAGCTGTGGCCTCAACAGTATTTCTCTTTTTCGGATTGGCTAATTTCATGTAGTATGATCTCCCCGTTTCTTCCATGGCACGAGGGGTTTCAGAGATTTATCATTGTTCTTAAATGCTGTGTTGCATCCCATTGTGTGTATGTACGAATAAGTCTTCATCTGTTCTTCTATCTATAGACATTTAGGTTGTTTCCACCATCATGCTATTATGAATGAGATGAACATGGGTGTGCATGGGAGGGGGACCTCCCCAGAAAAAACAAAATTGTGCTTGGTGGAATTGAACTTTCATAATATGCATTTTCCTTGTTAGGTGAGCATCAAGCGACTTGCTCAGAGTTAGTGCACCCAGTGGTGTTGCCTGGGAAGGTTCTCTCTGGTCACAGTGATTTTTTTTTAACCATCACTGCCCTCTGGTGGTGGGAGTAGGAGGCTCAGCCTTTGCTCCTGTGAAGCTGGAATTGAACCTCCATCCTAGTGGACCACAGTCCCGCGCACAACCACTACGCCACCGGGGCTCAGCCCCAATTTTAATTTTTAAAGGACTTTTGCATGAACTTCATTTTTTATGATGGCTGATTTAAGAGCATAGCATGTGGCTGTGAGATTTTGTTTCCTACTTGGGAAAAATGCTGCAGGAACTTTTGTGATGTTGAATACTGCTTACAAGGACAGCGCTATGGGAAAAGCTCAAGTGAACAAGTGCTTTTCTCATTTCAAAAGAGGTGAAATGTTGATTGATGATAAACCTTGTTCTGGACATCTGTCAACTTCCCGAATAAATGAAAATGTTAACTCATAGTACATTTGGAGTTTGTTTCACCAGGTCAGACTGTTAATTAAGATTTCTATTTAGAGGTTCTGAAAAGATTATTTAACAATATGCAACCCAAAAAGACTTGATTTGGGGCAGCTGAGGAACTGGCTTTGCCACAACAGTGCACCTGCTCACACAGACATCTCAGGGCGCCAGTTTTGGGCAAGCGACAGCATGCTTCTCTTGTCCCACACACCGGACTCACCTAAGCTCACTCTGTTTGACTCCTTTTTGTTTCTGCTCGTGAAGAGAGGCGTGAAAAGACAGTGATTTGATGACATAGATGAGGTGACAAAAAATCATGTCAGCCATCCAAACAGATGAGTTTGAAAAATGTTTCCAAGAATGCAATAGTAGATTTCACAAATGTATTAAGTGTATTGGAGAGTACTTTGAAGATGATAAGGTTGTTTTGTAAAAAATTTTAAATACATAGTTTTGGGGAAAAATCCATTTTGGGGGTGGGGAGATACCTCCTCGTATGTTTATTAATGCTATGGATCTTATTCTTTGGGATATTGTGACAGTCACCTCATCTGGTGTCAGTTTGAGGATTAAGAGTGTAGGGTGTGGAGTCTAGCCTGTCAATCTGGACATAGCCAATAAGACCCCTGTGTGGGCAAGGCCTTCTCCTGAGAATTCTGGGAAATGTGATAATTCCTTCTTGGAGGCAGAAACACTGTCTCTCTCAGTTCACTGTCTTGGAGACACTCGACTGATAAGGATTGCTTCCTGTGAGAAGTTACATGGATCTATTCTGATGCAGGCCTGGGTGCTGAGAAACCAGGCAAAGACCCCTGCCAGTGTAGAGATGCTACAACACCTTTAGATCCTAAGACTTTCTACCCACTGACCTGTGCTTGTCCTGCATTGGGCATCATTGCATGTGTTTCATGAGTCTGAAGAGGTTTTTTTTTTTTTTTTAAATATAGATTTTATTGGGGGCTCATACATTTAATACATCATTTAATACATTTAATACATCGTTTGTATTAAGCATATTTGTATACATGTTGCTACCCATCAATAAGTGAAGAGGCCTCCTCTTACAGAGGGGTTATGGCGAGGAGATGAGCCAGTCTAGGTGCAGTGTAGTAGCAATGAAGAGGATTTTATAGATTGGTATCAGACATATGGGCTAATATCAGACTTATATGACATTTGACTGGACTGAGATGTTGCCTTACTGAATAATTACCCTTTTATAAAACTCTCTCTTATACATATGTGTGCTTATGAATTTGTTTCTCCAGTCTACACAGACTAACAGAGATATATACCCAGGAGAGGGACTGCTGGTCATCTGGTATTTCTCTTCTCCATAGGTTGAAGAAGTGTTCTCTGTCTCCCCACAGTAGTACCAGCAGTGCATGAGCGCTCCATCTCTGCACTTACTCTTTGGAATGTTCTGTTTTGATGAGCTTTGCTATCAATGCTGGAGTGATTTGCATCTCTCGAATGGCTGGTGGTCACGAGGATTTCTTCACAGAGTTGGTGGGTGCCAGCACGTCTTCTTTGGAGAGCTGCTTGCTCAGGTACTCTGTCCATTTTTTAATTGAGTTATTTGTCTTTTTCTTGTTGAGGCATTGACATTTTCAGTAATTTTAGAGCTTACTCTCTTGTCCAATATGGTTTTAGCAAAAATTGCCTTCCATCTGTGAGTTCCCTTTTTACTCTTTTGATGAAGTCTTTTGATGAGAATAACAAAACAAAACAAAGCAAACCCTCCCCCCTAAAAAAAACCTCATTGCCATCAGGGCATATTCCAATTCAGAGTGACCCTATAGGACCTTATAGGGCAGAGTAGAACAGCCACTGGGGATTCCAGGGACTGTTCATCTTTACAGGCATAGAATGTTTTATTTTTCTTCCTTGGAGGCCAAAGGTCCCAGTCATCTATTTTGCTTTTGCTGTGCATGTGTGTGCTTATTATATTTGATAGTGAGTTTATGCCATGTATTAAGATCCCTGGGTTAATTCTTATTTTAAATGATGATGTATTTAGTTCTGGGATTTACTCCATCTTGAGCTTTTTTTTTTTTTTTTTTTGTATATGGAGTGAGACATGTTCATTCTTCTGCAAATGAAAATCTAGTTTTTCAGGCACCATTTGTTTAAGGGCTGCCTCGTCTTTATTTAATGTCTTTTGACCCTCTTTCTAAAATAAGTTGTTTGTAGATTGGTGGACGTATTTCTGGTTTCTCAGTTCTATTCTGCTGATCTGTGTGCTTATCGTTGTACAAGTACCAGGCTGTTTTGATTTCCATGGCTGTGTAGTAGGTTTTGAAATCTGGACGTGGGGGCGCTTCTAGCTTGATTGATTCTTTTTCTAGTAGTGCTTTGCCTATTCTGGGTCTCCTTACTTCCATTATAAAGTTGGTGATTAGTTTTTCCATCCGTTTGGAGTATGATGCTGGGATTTGGATCAGGATTGCATTATATTTATAGACTGTTTTGGGTAGTATTGTCATTTTCATAATGTCTTCCTATCCAATTCATACACATTACTTTTCATGACATTGGGTACTATTCCCACTGTGTAAAAGCTTTCTTCCCACTTCCTCCTTCTGTCTTCTGGAAACATCTGGAAAGCAAAGACTGGTGCCCTCCATATTTTTCAGTGGAAGAATTTATTGAATAAATTATGGCATCTGTGCACAGTGGAGTACTGGGCAACTGTTGCAGGATGGAGGGACCGTCAGGATATATTGTGAAGTGAAAATAAAGCAAGGTCTGCTACTAAGTTAGCTATAAATGAATTTATATATAACGTAAGTGTATATATAAATATGTAAATATTTATTACTTATAGTCATTTTAAAGGGAAGTTTAAACTCAAATATTTTAAACCATGATTACCTCTACAACAGGAGCTCCTGTGTAGTGGTCCCGGTTAATCCCCAGCTACTAACAGAAAAGTTGGAGGTTTGAGCAACTCAATACATCTCAGAAGAAAGGTGACGATCTACTTCTGAAAAATTAGCTGTGAAATACTCGATAGAACACAGTTCTGCTCCAGCACACAGGGGCTTGTCTGTGTCCATCTGAGGTGACTCCACAGGAACTGGTTTACGAAGGAAGGTGGAGAATAGCATGGAAGGGACAGGGACAGAAGCTTACCATAATATTGTAGATTTGACCCAGGAATCATGTAAATAGCTAACTTACTATTTAAAAAAACTCAGCTGGGTTTCGTGTAATGGGTAAAATAACCAGTTTCTCATTAAAGTGTTACCATTTACTGCCTTTTGTTGAAGAATTGTGTTCTCTAGGTCCCGTTTTCTTTTTCTTTAAAATAATAATTCTATGCTATAGTGTTAGCGCGAAAATCAAATTAGGTAGCATATCTCAAGCAGTTTGCAGATAGCCAATATAGGAGATGTGTAATAAATGGAAGTAGTGATGATATTTATTTATTTCCATGTACCAGTGATTGGGATGAGGAGGCCACTGAAAAGACCAGCCCCCAAGCATATATCACAATATCGCTCTGGCCCATCCCATCTGCTGGAAAGCTGTATCAGAATGACAGCACCCAGTAACCACAGGGCGGGACTTTTATTTAATTAGCATGTAATTGTATAGTATGCACTGTGCCAGGCATTGTTCTAATCACTGTATAGATATTAACTCAAATGGTTCTCAGGCAACCATATAAGGATGGTCCTCTTTCTAGGCCTTTACAGATGGCATACAGAAACAAGCCATGGAGAGACTGCTCAACTGAGAAGCACCAGAGGTGACTTATATTCAGACCCATGGCATTGACTTACAATTTTCCTTCTCAGACTGATAAGGACACTACATTGTGTGATGATTTGGGGCTCTGGCCTAGCAGTATCCTGAGATGAAAGTCACAGGGACTTGGGGCCACCTTCTTCTTGGCAGTTGAGACCATCTAATTCTCATAACTTGGGCGAGTTGCCTGCACATAGAGGACACTCTGCTCACTGATAGTGATAAATACAGCATTTACTTTTTTCACACACTGAAGTTTGGCTCTTGGGGCCACAGATGTGGGGCTGACATCCAGAATCTATGTCTTCCAAAGCAAACTGTCCTAAGCACACGATTTTAATGTGGGGCCTAGACTAGTCATCCTTTGTGTCTTGACCCAAATCTTATCTCTTCTCTGCATTGCTTCATAGCCACTTCTAGACAAATCCTCTCTGCTCACTTCCCACATTGCAAGCCCTCAAGGACGTATGCAAACTGCCCATACCTCAGGTTGTGGTCCTGAAGACCACGTCTTCATCTCCCAGTCAGAGCCGGAGCTCTGAGAAGGGAGGAATTTGCTTTTCAATTGCAAATAGGCTTCTGGGAAGAAAAGCCCTGGTGGCATTGGTGTACAGGTTGGGCTGTAAGCTGGAATAGTTGGCAGTGAGAAACCACCAGCTGCTCTGGGGGAGAAAGATGAAACTTGCTACTTTTGTAAAGAGTTCCAGTTTCAGAAACGCACAGGGGCAGTTCCACCCTGTCCTGTAGGGTTGCCATGCCAGCATCCACTTGATAACAGAGAGGCTAGCTTTTTAAATAACCTCCCCACAACATTTTCCAAATATCGGTAATGGTCCAACTGTGGATTATGAATTTTTTAGTGACCGTTATACATATTAGAGAAATGAATGAGAGTGGATTGAAGAGACTAGAGAATGTCATGCTTGTCTGGTAAAGAAGAGAGTTTAGTAACGTGTGTATGGACTGGACTTTGATGTCAACCGTGGTTCCTGTTGGGGGTCCTGATCCAAAAGATTGCGAGAAATTGTATTTCATGTAGAGTGGACACTTGATAAATGCATGTTTAATGAAAAGGATCAAGGGGGAAATGAGTGAAAGAAATGGAAGGGAAAGGAAGGCAAGAAAGGTGGGAAGGAGGAATAACAGGAGGACACTGAGACATTCTCAGCGTTTGTAGGAAGCATAGGCATAGTCAGGCATCATTTGTCCAAATTTGTGCAAAGTTTAGAATAAACCGAGGAAGAGAAGAGAGGGTGGGAAGTAACCCAAAAGTTCAGGAACCACAGTTGCACAAATCCATCTTGACATTTCATCATCTCACATTTGACTCATTCTGGTTTGTGAGCCTTGGTAGAGTAATTTTCAGTGAATTTTAATTTCCTGTTGGTTTGGGTAGATTCAAAACTATGGTATTTGAAAATATGTTAAGGCGATCCAGCACTTTCCTGCCAACTAAACTTCTCTTTGGCTCCATTGGTTCTGTAGGTGATTCAGACATCTCTTTGCAGTCCCAGTTGGAGGTAGCCAGGATAACTGATCTTCATTCATCTTTAGGATGATGGATCTTTTAGAAACCCTTTTTTTAAAACCCACTATATGAGGAATTCAGTATATTAATCCACAATATTGGACAATACCAGACACAAAGGTGTCTGGTAAACACTTTATTGGAATATTATTAGCATATCATACAATTCATTCACATCCAGAAAAGTTTGTACAATTATCACGACAACCAGTTTTAGAACATCACCTTCTTTCTTGGAAGGAGTGACTGTTTTTATAATGGCAGAAGAATCAATTGATCTGAAAGGCCTAGCCTTCCGAAATATGCATGTACCTAACAAGAAAACTTCAAAGAACACGAAACAAAACCAGCTGGAACTAGCGCCAACCCAAGTTTCTAACAGTCAATGCTGGAACAATTTGAGCAGCAAATATATAAATAAATGAATATGGGATTACAGCCTAAAGTATAAAATAAAGGTCCATGAACCTGCACTCATATAAAAATGACTAAATAAATAAATGGGAGAAAGGGGGCAAAGGTTTCTGTTTGGGAGATTTAAAACCATTCATATAGATCCCCTCTACCCACCAAGTAGGTGCAGCTGAACTCTCCAGACCCTGACTTGGTCTTGCCTACCTTGCTTCTGAAGAGTGAAGGGTAGAAAGTGGGGGGAAGTGACATTCTGGGAGAAAGCATCTGGAGCACACTGCCTTGCATAGATTATCACTATAATTCACATACTATTATCAACGATAAGCTATGTTAATAGCACGTACCTTTGATATCCTGTGATGAGATAAGCACTTTATATCTGTACTCCTACACCCAAAAACCTGTAACTCAAATGCAAACTCACTGCTGTTGAGAGAATTCACTCACAGTCAGTGGTGGGATTCAGTGCACTCATACCGGATCACAATCAATACCTAATTTTCTGTTAAGATCAGGGAATCAGGTCTAAGCCCCGGTGGCGTAGTGGTTGTGCGTGGGACTCTGGCCCACGGGGATGGAGGTTCAATTCCAGCTCCACAGGAGCAAAGGCTGGGCCTCCTACTCCCACCACCAGGGGCAGTGATGCCTAAAAAAAAAAAAAAAGATCAGGGAATCAGTGATTAAAATGGTGCTTGCAATCAGGGTTCTCTCAAAGGTAGGCAGTTGCCCAGGCATCCCACGTGGAAATCACAAACTTATATTCCTTACGCATTTTTAATATTCATCTGTGCAACAACATAGTCTCTCTTTTTTTTGCAACAGCATATTCTAAGTGCCTAAAGTAATGTTCAAACTGTCCACAGGAATAAAAAATTAGATGGAACTATGTTTATAATATTTACTTATTCCTTTCATGAAGCCTGTTACAATTTTGATGAAATACTGCATTGTGATACCCTAGTGCTTGTCATTTCAGTAAACAAACATATAACATCAAGAGAAAAAGTGCTAATCAAACAGAGGATGTCACACTTTCTGTCATTTGTTTCGGCTTTTGTGTTAGGCCCCAAATTCCCCTGAGGTGTTATGAGTGGATTATGAAATTTATAAAAGTGTTCAAAGAGCTATAAATATTGTCAGAACAACTGCTGTAAATTCAGTAGAAGCAGAAAGGGAATTTTTCAAAGATGATCCTATGTTCAGAGAAGAGAAGCCCCCTGTTTCTAAACTATCAAACCCAATGACTATTATTTAGATCTCTAAAGGAATAGGATCCTACTCCTACAGTGAAAATATGGTTGAGGATCAATCACACAGTAGATGATGCTCAGATAAAAGTCAAGAATGTTGCAAGTGAGGATGCCAATGAAGAAACAAGATGGAAGCAGCTTAAATAACAGTTTTCTTACTTTCTGTCAGGTATTATTTGATATTTTTTCATTACTATTTTAAAACGTTTCCCTATAACCTAGTTTTGTGTACCTCTCTTAGTATTCTTATTTAAATATTAATTGTATGAAACACTGAGCTACTTTTTGGTATGTAATTTTTTTCTACTTAAAGCAGTCATTTGGGCAGCGGACTGATTATTAAATTATTTTAGCCCCACCACTGCTCATTGAGACCCTAGAGGACAAAGCAGAACTGTCCCTCAGACCCACCATTGTGATGAGAATAGGGATCCTCAGCTTTCCTCAGCTGAGTGGCTGGTGGTTTCAAACTGCTGACTCTGTGGTTTGTAGCCCAGCATGCAGCAGGACACCTCAAAACCCGAACAAAGCTGTATAGTCCCAGTCTAACCATGAAGAAAACACCAGACAAGCCAACTCAACCCAACAGTCAAGGCCGTTAAAAATAAAGACTTCCTCATGAAATGTCATAGGCCAGAAAAGGGTTAGGAGGTAGGGTAACTCAATGAAATGTGGTATCCCAAATAGAATTTGGAGTGGTGAGAGGGGAGGGAGGGAAGCTATTGAAGAAATACAGATTAAATAATCTGTAGCATTTAGTTAGTGGTAATGAACCAATATTAGTTTCATAGCTGTGACAATGCACCTTAAAGTAAGATGTTAATGATAATGGAAAGTAGGTTTGAAGTGCACATATATGGGAAAACATGAATTCCCTATTCTACTTTATAACTTTTTTGTAAGCCTAAATCTATCCTAATGTTAAAAGGTATGAAAAGACCTAAAAAAAAAAAAGCATATATTCATTATATCAATATTCATCTCTTAAGAAACTGATGGGATAAGTGGAACAAAAATAACAACAAAAATATAGAAGACTTGACACAACTTAGGGGTGAGGAGTCGGGAGAATGTAAAAAAATACAGAAGACTTGAATAGCACTGTCAGCCAACTTGACTTAATTGGTATTTATATAGCATTCCCCATAACAACAGCAGAATGCATATTCTTTTCAAGAAAACATGGGATTTTTTTTAATTAAAAATCATTTTATTAGGGGCTCATACATCATTTTTCCAATACATAAATCAACATACTGTGGCAAGCACCCTCGTACGTCCGCTGCCGTCATCCTTCTCCAAACATCCGCCCTTTCCCCGGAGCCCCTGGTATCAGCTCCTTCAACCCCTCCCCTCTTCCCCTGCTCTCCCTCCCCCATCAACCCTCAAAATTATTATTGTTCTGTTGTATCTTACCCTGCCCGACCCCTCCCTCCCCCCCCTCCCCAGATGCCCGTCCTCCAGACAGGTCATATGTAGATCCTTGCAGCTGGTTCTGTCTCTACCCCACCTTCTCTCCACCCATCCGGTAGTTCCAATCTAACCACCGGCCCGAGGGGGCTCATCCATCCTGATTTCCCCATATCTCCAGCTCCCCTCTCCACTAGTGTACCGTCTCCAGTCCATCCGGATGTGCAAGGTAGAGTTGGGATCATGATGGTTGGGGGGTAGGGAGACCTCAGGAACTAGAGGAAACTTGTATGCATCATCACTGCTTGGCTGCACTCTGACTAGTCTGTCTCCTTCCCGTGGCTCCCCTGTAAAGGGGTGACCAATTACCCACCAATGGACCTTAGGTTCCCACCCTGCTCCTCCCCGCACTCATAATGATGCGATTCCTGAGAGAACATGGAATATTTTCTAGGTCATTGCACCTAAATAATCTTCTGGACCATAAATCAGTATTGCTGCATTTAAAAGATTGAAATCAGGGCCAGTTGTTCTCTGAGCAGAACAATTCAACTAGTAATAAATAGCAGGAAGTCTCTAAAGGCTCACAAGTTAAAAACTCATTTAGAAATATTTCATGGACTAAGGGAGAAATCACAAAGAAGGTTAGAGAACATTTTGAGGTGAATGAAAATGAAAACACAATATATCAAAATTTGCAGAATGCAACTAGAGCTGTGATTAGAAGAAATTTTGTAATAGTGAATGCTTAGAGAAGAAGAAGAAGAAAAATCTGACCTATCACATCTTAAAAAATTAGGAAATGGAGTTCAATTAAGCCCAAAGAAAGTAATTGAGAGACATAATACAAATGAAAGTGCCAACAAGCAAAATAGCAAGCGGTAGAAAAAGGGAGAATCAAGTAAACTAAAAGCTGAGCACTTGATACAAGGTAGAAAATTAATCAAGTTCTAGTGAGACTGATTAAGAAAACTACAAGGCAAAAATAACCAATAGCAAATATGAAAGAAGGGCAGTATCTTTTGATGCTGATATATAGTTTTTTATCTCTTAAGCATAAATTTAGTTGTAGGGTTTAATTTTTTTTGTAATAACAAAGATTCTAGTAACAAGATTATTCAGCTTATTTGTTTGTGGTTGATCTACGTGAGCTTTATGTCAACTCCATAGTGATTGCAGTCCCGCTATTTCACAGAGTATCCTTCCCCTGGTAGAAAGGACTGGAGATTAATGAGGGTGGAGGGAGACACAGAGACAAATAGAGACACACAGAGAAAAAATGTGACCACAAACTATTATGGAAAACCACTTAGGGATTTTATTATTCTGCCTTTTTCAAGGTAACCAACCAGTTCTCACGATCACTCCGATTTATGACAAAATAAATTCTTGCTGTTGTCATCAATGGATAGAACACCAGCTTATTCCTATGAGAATTCCTGGGACTCTCTCATCCCCAATAGACCTGAGCTCTAGTTAAAAGCGAACCTTGAGCCCGCGATATGAGATTCCATAAGAAATGGAGGCTGAAAGCATAACACAAAGAACAGAAACTTTCCATGCTTGGTAAGTTTCTGTTTCAGCTTGATATGAACAACACATTCCATAAATCAAGAATACATTTGAAATTTTTCTCGTATGAACACTCTGTGGCTTCTTGCCTATGATAGAATAAATCAGAAAGGGAAGGGTATTTTTTGCCAAATTTTGAATACATTCCATCTCCTGAGAAGGGTCTGAGAAGATCCCACCAAGTGAAAACAGTTTAGTGCTTAAATCTGTTTGCTTTTTTATAAAATAGAACTTTCTGCTTTTTAATTCAGAAAAGATCTTTTTAAAGGAAATGCCATTTGAATGTCAATTTGAAGAATTGAATGCAAGTGACACATATAGGTAGGTCATTTTTCTCCAACATACCTCAATTTTTAATAATTAAAATATAGCTAAGCATATATTCGATTTGGAACTAGATTTAAATGTCTGGTAAATCACTTCAAAGTGATTTCAGGGAAACAAAGAGATTGTATTCCAAGCTGAAATGTTTTCTTTAAATTTTACATGAGAAACAAAAGATTTGGATTTGTCTCCACAGATATAAATCAGTAATTCAGAATTTAGACCTTGACCTTGACTTTGCAATTAAAGGAAAATTTTCTCCTGGAAATTAATTTAATTTCAGAGAAAGGAGAGATCCTATTGACAATTGAGAGTAGATCAAGTCCTTGGTCAAGTCCCCAAGCCTCCCTTCTACACATCTCATATTCCGGAAGCCCATTGCCCTCTAGCTGAGTTTGGTACTTCAGACATGCATGGACCCCAGGCTTGAAAGTAGCCAGTGTTTCCAATTGGGTGCTTCATTTCTCTTCTTGGACTTCTGAGGGCCGATTTTGCATTTTTATTCTCTCTCTAGACTCTGCCAATCATGATTGTCTGACTTTTCCCCTTCTGAGTCACCTCAATACACGATCTGCTCTCCAGATCCTCCCCCTTCCCCCTAACTCCCTAGTACCTAGATCTGGATTGTGCTGGTCATCAGAGGGAGAGCTCAAGGATTCTGGGCAAGGGTCTGGAGAGGAGTAATTCTTATTAGTCAAGAATGAATAACTATCGACATGTCTAGAGGCTGTTGTTAATGGAAGACAGCAGGAAGGATTCTATCTGGGGAGCCTTGGACCACATGGCATTTCAGTTCTGAGAAAGAACATTGACTAGTACGAAAACTCCATCTATCTAGCCTAGATGGGGACAGTTACTTACAACCATGGCAGTGATTCAAATAGTACATTAACCAGGTCTCAAGATTCTTCCTACTCTTGTCCACTGGTTCCCTTTGTGATTTTGACAGGGCTTACTTCAAAGAGGAAAGGAGCTCTAGTGGCACCGTGGTTACAAGTTGGCCTGCTCACCATGAGATCCATGAGGTCTGCTCAAAATCCCCAGCCACTCCACTGGGGAAAAATGGGGCTTTCTTCTCCTGTGAAGAATTAGGCCCAAAAGCTCACAGGTAACCTGTCCTACAGGATATGGGTGTGGGCTGATAATGATTTCACTGACAATGAGCTTGGGTTTTTGCTTTTGGGGTCAAAGGGGGAAAAGACAGCAAGAGATAAAAATCAGATTTGTCAGATGTGCTATTTTCAGCAATTAATGGCTGATTCACTGCATAACTTGGAAAGATCAATGACTGGGTAAATTGTGTCTGTGGAAAGGACAGGCAATCTATCTTTCTCCTTACCTTAGTCAGCAGGGACAGCTGAATGTTAAGAACTCAATGAAGACCCCTTCTTTGGCCTGGCAATCAGGGTAGTGTTTTGACATAAGAATGGCAGCCCATTGCGCCGTCATGAAGCTGCTCCTCCCTGAACATTAATTTAGAATGATGGTTTCCAAATCAGACTACACAGGAGAATCACCTGGGGAGTACTAAAAAATAACGATGGCTGGGCCAAGCCCAACTCGAGGGTGGAACCCAGACATCAGCGTCTTAAAACGACTCCCCTGGTGGTTCTAATATGCAACCAGAGTTGAGAACTAGCCACTCATTCAGCTTGTACTATTTTGATGAAAAATTCATATTTTTCTTTTGGAAATGTATTTATTTACTTTGAGAGGTCAACTAGTTTGGAAAGCGGAAGTCCTGTGTTTCTCACTGATGCAGAATGTTGTAGAGTAAACTTGAATCCACAGATTCATGCTCACCCCATCCATGAGCTTACAGATAATTCCTCATTTCCCCTTTGTCTCCCAAGCTTCATGGTGAAAGTAAACATTCATACTCACCCTATCAATGGTTGAGGGCGATACTTCATTTACACTATAGTCCTCCAGAAACATTCTGGGAGTGGAATCTCCTCCCAGGGGAGCACAAGTGTACCACATTCAAAGATAGAGAGTAGAGTTTTCTCCTTGTGCACAGACCTAGGACTTAAAGTCAGTTAACAGTTGTTTCCACCTTTGTCACTTCTGTGTTATGATTTCCTCTTAAAAGTGTGCTGTCATGTTTTAAAAGTTCCTGTATCTTTTCAGTTTTTGAGTTAGTATTGTCATGTCTGAGCATGTAAAGTGAAAGAGGAGAAGTCATCCTGCATCTTCCTGTCCTGAGGAAGAGGTGTGAAGTACATCAGAAGGACCACAGCTTGGCAGAAGCCTACATAGTAGACTAGCTGAAGGAAAACCAGCAGGAGCAGATAATCCTTCTTCTGTGGGAGAATTTCTGGAGGTAGAATTTGTTCAAGAGAGAATGAACTACCTTGACACGAGGGTGCAGTGTGATGCACTGGAAAATGTTTAAGAACGGGTTATTCAGAGCAAAACTCCCTAAGTATTGGATTGGCCCATTTCTGTGGTACTCTCATTCTGACCAATTGCAGGCTATTTACTTGAACATGGAATGGCTGAAAAGAGAAAGACCCCAAATATAAATATATTCTATTTAAATCCCTTTATTTAGTCTTAAGCAGGACAAAGACAATATAATGATGAAAACAAATCATAGAGATGAGGAAGACCATCATATCATAAGGCCATATTCACAACTACTAAACTAAAGAGCATTGGGGATAAGGTAATTCGTCACAAAATTTTGATTGTTTGGCTGTGTTAATCTGGGTAGAGTAGTGGAACAAATTCCTAGAGACTCAAGTGTATAAGGAAGAGCTTTATATACAAGAGCAATTAAATATTGAGAAAACATTCCAGCCCAGTCCAGATCAAGACGATAAGTCTGATATTAGCCCCTATGCCCAATACCAATCTATAAGGTCCTCTTCAGATTCACAAAACACATGCAATGATGCGGAATGCAGGAAGATCACAGGCCAGTGGGTAGGAAGTCTTGTGGATCCAGTGGCATTGTAAGCATCATGACACTGGCAGGGGTCTCCATGTGGCTTCTGCAGCTCCCAGGGCTGCATCAGGGTAGATCCATGTGGCTTTTGATCAGGAATGTATCACAAGGAGGGAGCCTTGTCAATAGAGAATCTCCAAGGGAGTGAGCCAAGAGAGTGTGTCTTTAGCCTCCAGGGAGGAATTTGGGAGTTCCCAGAATCCTCTGGAGAAGTCCATGCCTACACAGAGGCCTCATTGGGAATACAATTATTGACTGATTAGACTCCACCCTTTCACTTTTAATCTTTAAATTGACACCAGATTATGTAACTACCACAGTGGTAGATCAGTTCATCACTGACATGCATGAAGTTTATGGAAACAAGAAAAGCACCATGATTGGGATATATATATATATATATATATATATATATATATATATATATATATATATACACTGTGGCAGCTTAGGAAAGATTGCAGATTTGGTACTGGGACCCCCTGACCCCTGAGATACCCTGAAATCACTGTCATTGGGGTATGATTCATGACCATGCAACTCTAGCTCCCCAATTTTCATCAACATCATACTGATGAAAGGCCAGTCACTGAGAGGGAGATCGTCCCTCTACCACCTGACCAGGGGAATCTCAACAATTGACTTTGAAATTCATTCTGGATGAAGGCCAAGCTTTTTATCTTGCCAGTCAATGGTCAAAAAGAACTTCATAAAGACCGAATTCATGGAAAGATTCAAAATGGATTTAGGGCTACCAGTGTCAACTGTAACCATCTGTAAGCCTAATGCCCAGCATTTAATTCAGGAGTCACTGAAGGATGAGCTAGACAGACCTGTGCAAGACCAACTCTGGCAAGTTGATTAAGATGAGCTATAACTCCCTGCTGCCCCTTGGACTAGTGGTGCAGACTTATTACAGAAAGGAGGGAAGGGCCCAGGGAGTTCTTTGGGACATGGGTGCTATCTTTGTGTATTTATTGTTTATGTAGTCACTTGCCTGATTCTGCAATGTGCTTCCCAACCAACGTTCAACTAGGATTCCTTCATGAGACCAGGATTTTTAAAAAGTACTATATTTGGACCCCTATAGGCAGAAAGAGTGGAGGAGTATATCTCTGATAAAATAGTAACCAATATTTTTATGTGCTCCTCCCTGATTCACCTAGAGCTCTTTGTGCCATAGAGTGTCCAATGGCTCATTTTATAGAAGTAGATCACCAGGACTTTCTTCAACCTTCTTGCTAGCCAAGTGCATCGTTCCTTTACATGATCTATCAACTCCATCTTCTTGAGCCCCAACTCCAAATTCAACTGCCATTGAGTTGATTCTGACTCATAGTGACCTAAAGGACAGGGTACCCCTGAGGGGTACTAAACCTGTCAATCTTTTATGGAAGCCAACTGTCTTGTCTTCCTCTTGCAGAATCATTAGTTGGTTTAAACGACTGATCTTTCCATCTCCAACTGGGTGCTTTAACTACTGCACCACCAGGAGTCCTAAATCACATACAGTTCAGCGTCAGAGGTTAAAGAAAGTCTATTAGACTTCAGAGGGATTCTCTCGGTCCCCACCTTTAGACTCTTGTACTAACGTGGTTTTAAAGTCTCTACCACACTGGAGCTACATAATTTACACCTTTCATTCTGAGGTTGGATGCTCTGAGCCACACAGTGGGGTTCTTATGTAGACAAAGCTACTGGAGTTCAGAAACAGGAAGGGCCAGAAACTCACTTTTAAAAGTAAACTAAAGCTTACCCAGTGGGGGATTTCCTTGACTTTCCAAACTCTGACATGTGTTAGGTAGTCAGGAAGGAATAATAAAATTCCCCAGGAAAAGCTGTCCACCAATAGCAGTAGTTAAGACATAATTTTCTAGGTAATCTTGAGCCTGGTTTCCATCCCAGCCTTCTCATCTCCTGCAGGGCTGGTCTCCGCCTTGCTTTCACAGAAGCACACCTGCAGAGTGGAGGCTTCCAGAACAGCCCAAGAACTGCTGAGAGACTCCCTAGCCCACAACCCCAGGCCTCTGAGGTTACTTCTGAGAGTGCAAATCCATGTCACACAAGAGTTATGGCTGCTTTCTATGGCTGCTCCCTTGGTTATCTGGCGAAGTGCACCCAACCCAACCCAACCCACTGCTGTCCAGTTAATTCGGACTCACAGGGACCCTCCAGGATAGAATTGAACTGTCCCCTTTGAGTTTCTGAGGAGAGAAAGCAGAAGGAGACAGTTTCATCATTCTTTAATGAAGTGGCTGGGGGGTTTCCACTGCTGACTTTGCAGTACTATGTCTCCTTGCAAAGAATAGCAGCTACAGTTAAATCTTGTGCACTCAGCCAGTACCTCCTGATAATGAGGAAGAGGAAGGAGGCTCAGTTGATGAAAAAGCAAACAAGGGAGACCACACCATTTTTTTTCTGACAAGAGTTCAATGCTTCTAGCAGGCAGCCTGAGGTAAGAAAGGACAAGATTAATAGACTTGAAAACAAATGAACATGCTGCTAAGAGACAAAGGGATTCCTGGAGGGTTGTTTTTCTTCTGTGTTGAGTTGGTCAAGAAAGTAGATTCAGTCCTAGGGCTTAAAGGAGTGAAGGGGAGTTTGGGAAATTCTAGTCTAGGGACCCAGAGGAGAGGGGCGAGTATAATGTAGAAGTTTATACCTGAGGACTATTAGTAACCCAACCATGTCTGAGTGAGAACTATAGAAATTAAATGATCCAGATAGCAACATATTCATACATTTATATTTTATATGCATATTAAGTATGTATACATACCTACTTATATGCATCCTTATATACATATTAAGTTCGGCGTAAGTTTATTTAGAACTAATATGTTTAGTTAATTAGCTTTATTGGCACATGATCTACATATCATACAATCCAATAGTTAAATATATTAAGAAAAGCTGTACAGTAATCACTACAATCAATTTTAGAACATTTGCTTCTTTCCTAAACTCATTGTTATGAGCTCCCCCTTTCCCTGAAACCTTCCCTGCTCCCAAGAAACCATGAATAATGTTACTCTCTGTATAGATTTATCTATTCTGAATTTCATATACCAAAAACATACAAAACAAAAACTGACGATGCTAACAAAGTAAAACTGAGAAAAACCTCTATCAAAAGGAAAGTAGAACATACTGAAAAAGTAGGACAAAGTGAAAATGGCTCAAATGAGAAGATATTAAATTGTATCCTATCTACACCTGCAATGACGCCCTTTACAGTGCGTTTTGCATGATAACACGGCTATTCACATCCTTGGCCTATGATCAAAGGGGATTCACTGGAGACTTAGGACATATGCATTTCCCCTTCACTTTTTTTTTCAATTAAAGTGAAAAATTTTTAAATGAGTCAAAATGGAGATCAAATGATAAAATATTACATTTGAAGAAGGGAATCAAGATGACATCCAGTCTGAATCACCCACCTAGTGCTCCTACTGTTAGACCAGAAAAGAGGACAGGAGCCCAATATTGGGAGGCTGGGTACCAAAAGTAGATGCAGTGTACTAGGATCTGGTTCAGAGCTCTCCCTGCAATTTTCACCCAGAAGCAATTCAAGAACACACTGAGATGCTCTAAGTTCACTGCATTTGCCTGAAGGCTTTGGTCACCCCTCGCCAGGTCTAGCAGGATGGTGTCACCTACCCTTTTCTTTGCAACGAATAGACATTTATAGAGCTTCCCATCCAAAGGTTAAAAAAAAAAAGAACATTCTTTTGAAATGCACATGGCTCATGTTCCAAAACAGACCTGAGTCTGGGTCACAAATTCAGCCTGAATAAACTCAAACACATAGATTACTGAAACGTTACTCTCAGGTTACCATGCAATAAAGCTGGGGCTCAAAAGGACAACCAGAAAAACAAGGGCCAGCCAATGGAGGATGAATAATGATCTCCTATAACATGAATGTGTACTGGCTCAGATTAGAGAGAAAATTAGGAAGTTTCTGGAAATGAATGAGAATGAGAATACAACACACCAAAATCTATGGGATACAACAAAAGCAGCTATCACAGGAAGTTTAATAGTGATTGATGCAGACATGCAAAAGGAAGAGAGACTTATGACTAACATGCTATCACAAAACCTCCAGCCACTAGAACAGAGTCAACAAAACAATCCCTCCAACAGCAAAAGGAAAGAAATAATAAAAATCAGAGCATAGTTAAATGAGTGAGAAGACAAGAGAAAATGCAAAAAAAAAAAATAAAAATGTAGCATAAAGCTGGTTCTCCAAAAGGATCAAAAGAATGGACAGACCTCTGGCAAACCTAACCAAGGATAGGAAGGAATAAACACCAATGGCAAGGATGAGAAATGTAACCAGAAAAATCACAATGGACCCCAATGAGATTAAAGGATAATCACAAAGTACTATGAATTCTGATGAATTCAACAACATGGAAGACAAGGACAAATAGATGGAAAAACAATCCCTCCCTAGATTATCCCAGATAGAGGTCAAGAACCTCAAAAGACCCATAGCAAAAGAAGAAATAGATATGGTTATCAAGAAACCACCAATGAAAAAAGCTCCCAGACCAGACGGCTTCACAAGAGAATTCTACCAAGCATTCAGGGAAGTCCTGACAACTAGTCTTTACCAATTATTCCAGAGCATAGAAAAAGACAGCAAACTCCCAAACTCATTCTGCACAGCCAGTATAATTTTGTTTTCTAAACAAGGCAAGGGTCCTACAGGAATAGGGAACTAGATACTGATACTGGTAATGAACATAGATGAAAAATATTTAACAAAATATTGGCCAATAAAATAGAAAAATATATAAAACATATCATCCATCATGATGATCAGGCGGGATCCATTCCAGGGATGCAGGGATGGCTTGACATCTGAAAGTCAATCAACATTATTCACCACATTGGTAAGGATAAGGATCAGATGGTAATATCCATAGACACATGAAAAACATTTGACAACATCCAACAGCCATTCCTAATTAAGACACTCATGAAGATAGGGATGGAAGAAAAATTCCTCAAGTTCATACAAGCTATCTATGAAAAACCAACAACCAACATCATAGTCAATGGAGAAAAGATGAAAACAATCCCTTTGAAAAAGGGCACCAGACAAGAATACACCCTTTGTCTCCACTTCTGTTCAGCATTGTACCAAAGGTCTTAGCTAACATTACAAGGCAGCAAAAGAACATTAAAGGTATCTGCCAGGGAGAAGAGGAGGTGGAACTATCACAATTTGCAGATGACATGATTCTATACATTGAAAATCCCCAAAGATCCACAAGAGGAGTACTGGCAGAATCAAGGAATGTGGAAGAGTGCAGGACACAAGTTCAAGAAAGAGAAGTCTATTGGCTTGCTATATACATCAGACAAGACCCTGAAAGAGATCTAAAAGGCATTACTCTTCACAATAGCCAAGAACAAATTGAAATGTCTAGGGATTTATCTAACAAAGCCAAAAAATCAAAAGACTCATAAAAGAAAAACTATAGGAGCTTACAACAGGGAACCAAAAGTGACCTCCACAAATGGAAGAATATCCCATGCTCATGGATCAGAAGGATTCAATATAGTAAAGATTCAAATACCAACAACCTTCTTTAAATAATTGGAAAAACTCACGCCCAATTTCATAAGGAAAGGGAAGAAGCCCAGAATTACTGAAGAACTCAAGAAGTACAAAGCTAGAGGGCTCACTTTACCTGACTTTAACACCCGCTGCACAGCCACAGTGGTCAGAACACTGTGGTACTGGAATAATGACCGATTCTCAGCCCAAAGGGAAAGAACAGAAAATTTAGAAGTAAAATCATCAGGATATGGACAACTGATCTTTAACAAGGGCCCCAAAAGCATCAAGTGGGAAGTGGATGCCCTCTTTAACACATGGTGCTGGAAACAATGGGTGTCCACATGAAGAAAAATTAAATAAGACCCTCACCTCACCCCATGCAGAAAAACAAACTCAAGGATCACAGACCTAGAAGTGAAACCCCAAACTATCAGGACCATCAATGAAGGTATTGGGACAAACCTAAGAACTGTGGCACAGGGAATACATAGGCTAACTGCAATAAGGGTACACACACAGATAAAATTTAAATCGACAAATTGGATACGCTAAGGCTAAAACAGCTGTGTACATTGAAAGACTTCACCAAGAGAGTAACAAGAGAACCCACAAACTGGGAGAAAAATTTTAGCAATTACACAACAGACAATGGGTTTATTACTAATATCTACAATTCCCTGCTAGCCTGCAAAAAGAATGAAACAGTTAACTCCTTGAGGAATTGGGCTCAAGACCTGAACAGAAGTTTCACTAGAGAGGAGATCAAAAGCAAGTAGATTAGCAAGGTTGACTGTAGACAAGACTTCCAAGCATGCATTTTCTAACTTTTTATATTTTTCCATTTCTGCGTTGTAGGTAAGAGGGTCTTTAATCTCCCTATTATAGGATGAAGAAGTGAAAACCGAGCTTGGAAACAAACCCAGGACTGTTAGAAGTTTAGGGCTATAACTGTGTTCAAGTGGCTAGTGCTACTAGTGTCTGACATCAATCCTAGCTCTATTTTTTAACAATTTGATTGGTGAGCTACAAAGTTTTCTTCTTTACCTGAAGTAATCAGATGTAGCTTTTTTTTTTTTTTTTAATAATGGAGACTTGCTGTCAGTGCAGGGTTGCCTGGATAATGTTCAACTGTGCTTGCTTAGCCCTGATATTCTGCTACACTTTGACTTAAAATCTTCAGGCATCAGACACCTTAAAAAGTTTGGTCTTTAAAATAGCAGGCATAGGATAAAGGAAAACATTCCTTCATCCCAGGGTGCTTGGTTAGAGCATCTGGAATTTCTGAGCATGAAGGGGATCTAACCCTTCGCCATTTTGACATTTTCCTTTCTGAGACCTGTGAGCCTGCTTTACCCCTGCCGCCACAGAGGGGACGACGGTCATCATCAGCCTTACTTAGACACCCTGGATGTAGCTGCGTCTCCTCCTGGTCCTGACTCTTCTGGAGGCTTCTGGCCAAGTTCACGCTCAGTAGCAGGAATGGATAGATTCCTATTGTCTCAAGCAATGAGCTTTAGCCATGACACGATTGCCGCGGTGGCGGCTGCAGCTGTTGCTACCATTAAGCCAGCATCCCTTCCTGTCCCAGTCCTTTGAGAAAAAAAGAGACAAACAACAAAGCTCAAACTCACGGTCCTCAGGTCCGTTTCAGCTCATCATCCCCTCTGGAAAGAGTCGATCCTCTTCATGCTGTGGGTTACTGAGGCTATAAATCTTTTTGTTTGGTTTAGTTTTGTTTTTTTTGGTGGGGAGCATCACTGCCCCCTGATGGTGGGAGTAGGAGGCCCAGCCTTGCTCCTAGAGAGCGCTTCTGGATTTGATCCTCCAACCCAGTGGGCTGCAGTCCCACACACAACCACTACGCCACCGTATAAATAAGCCCTATAGATCTTTCTTAAAAAATCATTTTATTGAGAGCTCGTACAGCTCCTATAACATTCCACACATCCGCGAAGCTATAAATCTTTCTAGGAGCAGAAAGTCTCATCTTTCCCGCAGAGGGGCCAGTGGGTTTGAACTGCTGACCATATGGTTAGCAGTAGCCGCCCAATATGTAACCCATTACACCGTCAGAGCTCCTCGGTCTTTGAGAAGCACCTCACAAAACTATCAACCCATCTACCAGTATTTGCTGAAGACTCACTGCGTGCCAGGACTATCCCCTTTGCACGGCTTACTTCCTCTGCTTCTTGTTATTTGAACCCTGGTGTGCATGCACGGGCTCCCAGTTCATGCCTTCACACCGTGCTCTCCTGCTTCTCTCACTCAAACATGGCCTCGCAGTGTTCATCCAAGTCGCCAGGTCTGCCCAAATGACTTTCCTACCTTTGGGAGGGCTGGCATATGTATCAATGACTTTCCCATGACCCAGGTAGCAATTTCTCAGATTGTCACTGCCTGGAGCATTTGGGCAAAGCCTTCTTTCTCACTCTTCGTTTGGACAACATGTGCTTGAGTGTCGCCCTTGAGTGTGTGTTTTGGCGAACTTCTCTCCTTCCTTTCTTCTGCCCTCCCCTCCCCCCTCCTCTCTCATGTTCAAATTCAAGCACAGGACCTGTTTTGCCAACTTGAGAGGAAAGGAGAAAGAACAAAGAGCACAGAGCAATCAAAATAGTGAAAATTGTTCCTCCCCCCCCCCCCCCCACCATCCCTTTTTGGGTAAGTTTATGAATGAGGCCTTTGAACTCAGCGGCCACAACTCCTTCCCAACCTGTACCTTTCATGTCCTGTTTCCAGCTGGGGTGGAAAATCGGAGGTGCCCTGGCCTGGAGCCCATCGTGAAATCTGACTGGGGGCTGCTGTTCCCTCCACAGCTGCAGGAGAGGAGGAGCAGCAGCGGAAGCATCCTGGCGGGGCCGCTTTCCTCCACTGCAACTGTGCCCAAGTCTTGCTGGGCAGGGAAGGGAGCCTTTACCGATTTGGCCCAGGGCAGTAACAACACAGAATGACAAGGAGAAATTCCTGCGGCCTCTGGGCACGAGGCTGGGGAGGAAAGGGGGTGTCGGGTTTGAAAGGTTCAAGTTCTCCGCACAGGGGATGTGGCTCATGGTGGAGAAATTCCCTGTGGCCTTGGATGACATTCATGTCCATTACCTCTGAGTCACATTTCTGAGAGGATTTGAAATTCCTTTTTTTTTTTTTTTTGCCAGAGGCAAACTGAAGGGAAAAAGGACAGGGATGTGGTTTGGAACCGGCAAGGGGAATGGGGGTCATTTGTTTTATTAGTAGGAGCTCTGAAGACATCCGAGAATGGAAAGAAAAATAAGGCAAGAAAGGGAGGGACATTGTAGTGGTGGTTAGATGCTGTCAAATTAGTTCCAACTCCCTGCCAGCCTACGCACGCACAACAGAGCAAAACACTTCGCCCCTGTCCGTGCCGTCTTCACGATCATTGCAATAAGCCCATTGTTACAGTTGCAGGTCAGTCCAACTCCTTGAGAGACTTCCTCTTTTTCCCAGACCCTCAACTCTGCTTAGCATAAGGGCCTTCTCTCCAGACTGGTGCCTCCTGAGAAAGCAAACCAAACTCACTGCCATCAGGTCAATTCTGACTCATCGCCACCCTACAGGACAGGACTGTCCCTGTGTGTTTCCGCGAATAAATCTTCACAAGAGTAGAAAGTCTCATCTTTCTCCCATGGAGTGGCTGGTGGATTTGAACTGCTGACCTTGTAGCACTCCAATGCGTAACTCATTACACTACCAGGGCTCCCTCTGATAGCATGTTTAAAATACATGAGACAGAGTCTTAACCTCATGGCCAACACAGATTTATTCATGCTTCTGGCAGTCCATGATATATTCCATATTCTTCACCAACACCACACCTCCACGGTATCAATGACAATGAGGAGATAGATATCATCTCCAACTGGAATGGGGAGGTTTGGGAGTCTGTGAGTTTGCAGTATCATTGCTCTGGCATTTAAAGAGTTGAGAACAGCCAGATGGACACCTCACAGTGTTGTTTTTCTTGCCTCTTATAGTGCTGATAGCAATTTAGACTATTTGAGATGGAGCCACTGTTCACTCATGTATTTCACGAATATTTATTGAGTACTTACTATTCTCCAGACTTTGTTCAAAGCACCAGAAACCAGAAACACAAGCCTGCATTTGTGGGCTTATCTTAGTGAGAGAGATCAAGGGCAAAGAATGTGGAAATCAATGGTGCTGTTGAGTTCAGCCCTTCTGACTTCTGAATAGATAGTGATTCTGAGTATAGCATTCCAGGGAGCTCTACACGCACTTTGTTGCAAGGTGGCAGCCTTCACTGAGCAGCAGGGCTGGCCCTCAGTAGTTTAAAGACTTGCCTGAAAGCCCAGACTCCTACACCTACTTAGTCCCACACCTGACACTCTCCTGGAAGAAGGAGTCAGGGTGCGGAGATGATCGCTGAGGGAGGAAACAGAGGGTACTCTTAATGCTTTTGATTCCCCTTATTATGTGAGTCCCATTCTTGCCTTGTATCTCTTCACAGGAGTAGAAAGCCTTGTCTTTCTTCCACAGAGTGGTTGGTGGTTTTGAACAGCTGATCTGGTGGTTAGCAACCCAAAGCATAACCCATGATTGAACAAATCTGTCTTGGAAGAAGTACAGCCAAAATGCTGTGTAGGATGGAGAAACTTCATCTCATGTACTTTGGACATGTTGTCAGGAGCTCTGTCCCTGGAGAAGGAATTCTTGGTAAAGCAGAGGAGCAGCAAAGAAGAGGAAGGTATATGACAAGATGGATTGACCTTGGGATGAGCTCAAACATAGAATGTGATTTGGAACCAACTCAGTGGCACAAAATAGTAGCAACAATGTTTGTCTGGAGTCCTTGGTGGAGCAATGGTTAGCCCCCTGGGCTGCCAATCAAAAGGTTGGAGTTTCAAGCCCACCCAGAGGTATCTCTGAAGAAAAGTCTGGAGATCCACTTCTGGGAAAAATGAATCATTGAAAACTCCATGGATCCCAGTTCACGCATGACTCAAAATTAATTCAACAGCAACAGATATTTTTAAATGTCATTTGAAGATAATGTAAATATGGGCGTAAATGTAAATATCTGATTAAATCAGAGACTGAAAATGTGATGGAAATGAGAAAAGGTATCTCCCAAATCAACTGGAATTTCAAGCCATCAACGGGAAAAAAAAAATAAAGCCAAAACACTTTTTACCAGAGTCGTTTCCAGTTGACCTAGACCAGAAATATCTAAGGTTATTTCTTATTGAAGCCAATAGTCATTGTTCTCAGTCTGGGTTCTCCAGAGAAGTAAAACTGGTGAAGCTTATAAATGTTCATATACAGGGAACTGGTTTTTGTTTGTTTGTGTTTAAATCATTTTATTGGAGCCCGTACAACTCTTATCACAACCCATACATATACAGGGAGGTTTTTCCTCAAAGAAATGGCTCACACAATTGTAGAGGTGGGAAAGTTCCACGTCTAAGTCAAATGAGGCTTCTCCTGAACTCATGTAGCTTCAGGGGCTGATGAACCCAGGATCGGCAGGTCGGATGGCAGGCTTCTGGCTGCAGAGGCAAATGCGCCCAAGGTTGGCAGGTAAAATGACAGGCTGTTGTCAACTCTCCGTATCAACAGTGAAATTATATAAGCAGTTATATGACTTTCTCTGACTATGCCAGGGACAAAGGATCCAGCTCCACATCTGCCTAAGAGTGTTTTCTATGACGCAGGGGTCAGAACTCCGACCTCTCTACTCTGTTCTGACACCAACTGTCCCTTCCATGGCACCCTACTGCTCTGCTGAGTGTGTGTGGTAGTTACATAATCTCGTGTCAGTTTGAGGGTATTATGAATGAAGAGGTGGAGTTGAGTCTGTCAATCAGATCACAGCCTGATGGATGTCTCCTTGTGGCTGTGATCTTCTCATGAGAATCCGCTCTTCTTCCAAGGAGGCAGGACTCTCCCTCCCTGTCCCAAGGAGCCATGCTGATGGCAGCCAGAGCCATGAAGGTGCTGACTATAGAGCCACAAAACCTTGCACCCACTATCCTGTGATCTTCCTGCATCATTGCATGTGCTGCGTGAGTCTAAAATGAAATGTGTGGACTAGTATCAGACATATGGGCTAATATTGGACTTAGGGACTTGAGCTGGAGTGGACTGGGGTGTTTTCTCAATATCCAATACTGTCTTTTGTAGCAGATGGACATTGGACCTCCACTCAAGTACTCCCTCAATGCAAGAATATTTGTTCTATTAAACTCGCATTCCATGATGCTCACCTTCCCTTCACAATTGCTGAAGACAAAGCAGGTAAATAAGCAAATGTGGAAAAGAAGGCTGATGGTGCCCCGCTATCAAAAGATAAAGTGTCTGGGGTCTCAAAGACTGGAAGGTAAACAAGTGACCATCTAGTGGAGAAGCAAGAAAGCCTATATGGATGAAGCACGCCAGTCTGTGTGATCATGAGATGTTGATAGGATCAGGTACCAGGCATCAAAAAAATCATATCACTGTGAATGGAGGGGAGCGGGAGTGTGGAATGGAGACTCAAAGTCTATCTGTAGGCATCTGGACATCACCTTACAGAAAGGTGGCAGGAGACAAGCCAGACAAGCCAGTGTAGCAATGATGAAACATACAACTTTCCTCTAGTTCCTAAATGCTTCTTTCCCCCAACTATTATGATCCAAATTCTACCTTACAAATCTGGCTAAATCAGAGGATGTACACTGGTAAAGATAGGAACTGAAAACATAGAGAATCCAGGACAGATGATCCCTTCAGGATCAGTGCTAAAAATGGTGATACTGGGAGGGTGGAGGGAAGGTGGGGGAAAACCAATTACAGGGATCTATATATAACTTCTTTCCTGGCAGATGGACAACAGAAAAGTGGGTGGAAGGAGACATTGGACAATGTAAGATATGGCATAATAATAATAATTTATAAATGATCAAGGGTTGATGAGGGAGAAGGAAGCAGGGAAGAAGGGTGAAAAATGAGAGCTGATACCAAGGGCTCAAGTAGAAAGCAAATGTTTTGAGAATGATGATGACAACAAATGTACAAATGTGGTTGGCACAAAGGATATATGTATGGACTGTGCTACGAATTGTACAAGGCCCCAATTTAAAAAAACACAGAAAAATACCCATGATATTGCTCTTTGATATAAAGTTCTTTCTTTTACATATGAATCTCCCTAGGTTTGTTTCTCTCATGTACCCAGAATAACATAATTTGGTAATCCATTGCACTGGCCAGATAGACAAGACTCATTATGAAGGATTATCAGGGAAGGTAATAAGTTACCATAAATGAAGATTAGAAAATATTATGGATACAGTCATTTTGTTCATGGTTCTGCTGTAAATGGCAGGTTGGGGTGGGACAGATCATCATCATATTTGACCTTCTCTGGTTTTCTGATTTCCATGAGGCAGGGGTCGGACGTGCCTCCACGACCATTTTTCTTTACTAAATCTGACACTCAGTGATCTTCCCATGCTGGGATCGATGATCCATTGGCAATGTCCACGCAGAACTCACAGGTATTCAGGATTGAGGGGAGTTGTGATCTCAGGGCGCAGCTTCGGGTGCATCCACTGCCCTTGCCACTTCCCAGAGGGCTCTCCCAAACACCTGTCTGGTTCTTCTTTCTTCAAGGTTGTGGCGGGCTCTGTTCTTGCTTCTGAGGTTGATGCCGTCAAGTGCCGTTGACCTGGTTCTGTTTCACGGTGACCCTATCTACAGCTGTGAGGACCATCTCGTCCTGCACCATCCTCACAGTCGTCCCACTGCTTGAACCCATCGCTTCAGCCTCCGGGTCCATCCTTCTTCTCCAGAGTCTTCCTCTTTCTCACTGCACTCTTTCCATTTTACCCAACATGATAGCTTTTCCAGGGACTGGTTTCTCCTGACAACATGTCCAAAGTATGTGAGAGGAAGTCTCATGTTTCTTGCCTCCAAGGAGCACTTGGGCTATACTTCTTTCAAGACAGATTTATTTTTCCCATTAGCAGTTCACAGTACTTTCAATATTCTACACCAGCAATGTAGAACTACCTGTATCTACCCCCCCCCCGCTTCCTTATTGATGGCTATAGCCAATGTGTCATTTGATCTCTTGACGGCTGCTTCCATGAGCAGGATTGTGGATCCAAGCAAGACAAAATTCAATCTTTTGGGGCTGAGCCCTGGTGGCATAAGTGGTTGAGTATAGGATTGTGGCCCACAGGCTTGGTGGTTCAAATCCACCGGCGGCTCTCAGGAGTGGAACTGGGTAGCGCCCACGACCACTAGAGGCAGTGATGCACCCCCCCCCCCAAAAAAAAGAAAATTCAATCTTTTTCTGTTTATCAGGATGCTACCTATTGGTCCCGCTGTCAGGATTACGGCCTTCTTTACCTTGAACTGCAATCCATGCCGAAGGCCACCCTCCTTCATCTTCATCAGGAAGTGCTTCGAGTCTTCCTCACTTTTAGCCAGCAAGATTGTGTCATCTGCACATGGAAGATTGTTAACTAACCTTCCTCCGATCTGATTCTGCTTTCTTCTATGTATAATCCAGCTTCTCTGATGCTTTGTTCATCATTGCAGATTGAATAAATATTTCGAGAATATGCAACCCCGATTCACACTTCTCCTGATTTTAAACCACGAAGTATTGCCTCTTCTGTTCGCACAACTGCCTCTTGATCCATGCACAGGCCCTACATGAGCACAGTTAAAGTGCTTCTAAGATGGCTCATTTTATAGTCAGGGAAATGGCAAAATGGAAAATCTCTGAGCGAGAGCCCTCCGCAACTTATTGACACGTCCTCCCCTAGCCATTTGGCAGGAGTTACAGAGCATATGAGGAGAAGAGTCGTAGCAAGTCATTTCACTTCCCCACAAGCAGCCAACATAGCAGACTGCTAGCTCCAGTCGAAAGAACTGGAAGTCAGATGATGGACGATGGATGCAGCCAGATACAGAGTACAGACCCAACCAAAAAGCGAGCAAGCTTTTCCACAGCCTTCTGGTCCTAGAAGCAAGCCATCCCCTGATAAGAGCTCATCATGGGCGATTGTCTAAGAACTGAGTATCCTGACCCAGCCACGTGGATGAAAGGTCTTAACCATCACAGTCTATCATTTGAAAGTAAAGGAGGGCAGGGCTCATGATCAGAAAACCCATGGACCAGGAATCTGAGATCTCTGTTCCCAGACTGGTATTAAAGCTAACTTATCCTGACAAATTGTACAGCCTGGATGGTGCCATGAGTATGGTTAGGAGGACCTGAAAACATTGGGACAAGAGAGACCAAGGACAAAGACTGCAGTGAGCAACCAGGATACCAACATGGCACTGACCCTCCAAGAAGCCCGAAGGTGAAGGACTGACATGCCTCTTCCCTGTGGTGTGGTGAAGGGATACCAGGAGGATCACAAGGAAGAGACTGAATGGCTGCCTAGCTACCGGCTGCTCTGCACTTCCCTGGCACCAATGCCCCGTGTTCTCTCCATGGAGCTGACAACTCACCAACATGCCCTCCCCACCTCCACCCCACCCCCATTCCCACCCGGCCTCCAAACACCCTCCGCCGTTCTCTCTGCTCTGGACCACACATTGCAACCCATCCTTTGGGGTCTTGCCCTCCTGACTGACAGAAGACAGCCACCCTTTCATGATGGGACGTCTTGGAGCGAAGACTTTCTTAAAGACAGTAACAAAACATGATCTTCAAGGAGAGGGAAAGATTGAGAGGATCGAAGAGAAAAAAGGAACGTGGGAAGGCCCCGTCTGGAGGAGACTAGCAAGATTCACGTAAAGCAAAATGAAAGCTGGGAGCGGCTCCATCAATTCCCTTAATTCTTGGGAACAGCCCGCCAACTTCTCCCCAGGGATTCCCTACCCGCCTCACTGCTCCCTGTGGGCTTGGCGCTTAAAGATCTGCCCTAACTCTGTTGCTTCTCCCACCCTCCACCAGCACCGGGGCAAGAACCTGCTCCCACTCCTGCCCACATCTAAGCCTGAATCAACTCGTGAGATCTACAGGCTTCTCTCCAAGGACTTTTCTTTCCCATCCGGCCCAAGCAGGCCCATTTTCTCTAGGTCATTCCACAAAAGTCATCTGGAGAGGAGCCAGAGCTTTGATGACTGCAGAGAGTGAGGTTTGGAGCTGAGCTTGCCACCCTACTGACAGTTCTTATTTCCACCAGATATATTGAATAAGAATCTACATTTTTAAACAAGAACCCCAAACCCCAAACAAAGCAAAGTCATACTCATTGCCATCAAGTTGATTCTAACTCACAGACTATATAGGACTGGCTTGCTGTGTTGGGATTCTCGTCAACGCATATAGGATCTTCTTTACCGTGTCATTCCTGGGTGGTGGAGATGGGGAATGGCTTGAGACCGGCCCGGCGGTCTGCCTGGAGAATCCTACTCCGTACACACTCCGGGTCAGCAGAAGGAGGAATGAACTCAATGGTGATGACACTCAATATCGTGTGACTTGCTTCACCTGGCCATAGCCTGAATGATGTTACCGTTCCTGAGAGCAGGATACAGAGCAGGTCATGGCGTTGACCCGGCACAGTGAGAAGAGTTAGGAAATGCTTACAGCATGTCCCTCTGGGGCTGCTCATGGCTCTTGTCAAAGCAGAAGAGCAAACCTTCCCCTTCTTGGCTGGCGAGTGGCAGCCAGGTGACTGCTCAGTGGCAGAGGGGACCTTCCAGACTGGAGAGGCCTGGCAGTGGTGGCCTTGCTTTGTGAGAAGCCCACTGTTAGCGTGAGTTATCTTCCTTCTTTTTTTAAGGAATTGTTTTATTACAAACACGATATTAAATGAACAGAACATCGTTCAAAACTCCAGCCTGAAATCAAACCAACAGAAAATATGCATGATCCCTGCCAATTATCGAATTCTATACACAGTGTTTCTGAGGATAGTTGCCGGCACATGGACACAGAAGGCAGACGATGGGGTGAGTCAAGGGAGGTTTCTCAGGCCCAGACCCAGCCATTCTACCCTCCCTCGGGTTTTCAGTGACTTTTAGAGACAAACTGGTTTACAAACCATGAGCCAAGCCCTACCTAGCCTCCTTCCCCTCCTCTGTGCCTGAGCATCTCATTGGAACATTTCCAAGTATCTCCTTGGGAGGCAGGTATTCTTGCTGTGTTGTGGCAGAGTCCCCTTGATCTTGATGGAAATGAATGAATCGAGTGTGTGTGTTTGCCATTGAATAAACCCCGTTTCATCTCTGGTGGTTTGTATATGCTGTACGCTCTTGCATTTCAATGGTATCTCCTGTCCTGACCAACCTGTAAATGAAACATTTACAACCAGCCTTGCAGGCATGATTGTGCCTGACTGGGACCTGCTCACATCCAATGGAGCCTGCCAGCTTCCCCTGCCAGAAGCAAGAGGTACCGGGAAAGATGGAAATTGGACAATAGTCTTGTATACTCTCTGCTCTGTCATGGATGGCCTTCAACAGGAAACCAATCAACAGAATCAAAAGAGCATGGTTTCCTGTTAACATTGGGCCGTGCCAAATCCACCAGACGTGATTGTTTTATGCCCTGTGCCAGTCATTGTCAACCAGAGCATAAGTAATAACATATGACGGGCGCTGTGCTTTTCGGGAAATACACTTTTGCTTTTGGCACAGCACGGCACACCTTTGTAGGCTTGATTGCCCTTGCCCAAGCGTAGGGAGGTGGTCCCCGCACACCTCCACCCCCAACCCAACACACACGCTTTCTTTTCTTTTTAGACTTCTTTTCCCCCAAAGAACTATATCTGGTTGTTTTGCTGCATACCAACTCTTAAACCCTAGCCAGCTGACTCCCAGTACGCCTCAGACTTTTCTTAAGCAACACGTCCCCTGCCCCCCCCCCCGCCCCTTTCTTTATTACTGCATCACAGAGGGCTAAAATAAACCCACTGTGTCTTGGCCCTTCTACAATCTTGCGTTTCCTCAGAAAGTAGCTGGTTCTCGAGGACTGGCTTTAAGAGAGAAAAACCTCTCACATCATATTTTTCTTACTTTCCAAGCTGATCTGCAAGGTGATGATAGGTCATAAGCCGCAGTCTCTGCGAGGATGTTACAGCCCCGGGAGCAGCCGGAAAGTGCATGTGTGTTTGGAAGGCCACAGAAAAGAAAGGTTTCTGGCCAGCTTAGAAGAGGGCCCTGCAGAAGGGGTATTAACCCTTTCTCCACACCCAAGAAAAAGGACATTGTTAAGATGGGGTGTGATGAGCTATGCAGAGCATTCTTTCTCCCCCTGCCAATGTTTATTTATTTATGATTTTTTTATTAACAGATTACTTTATTGGGGGCTTTTACAGTTCTTATAATAATCCATACATCAATTGTATCAACCATATTTGTACTTAAGTTGTCACCATTCTTTTCTAGACATTTACTTTCTATTAAGCTCTTGGTATCAGCTCTCCTTCCCTCCTCTATCCTCCCACCTTCCCTTGATAAATTGTAAATTATTATTATTTTCATATGTTATACCAACTGCTGTCTCCCATCCCCCTCCCCCCACCTCTGGCTTCTGTTGCTCGTCCCCCTGGATGGGTGTGTGTGGTTATCCTTGCGATCAGTTTCCCCTTCTCCCCTCAACTCCCTACCTTCCCCCTTCCATTCTGGTAATGCTACTCCCATTTCTGTTATTGAATTCTATGTGTCAGGAACGCTTATCTCATATCTGTACCTGTGCGAATGCCCTGGTCTAGGCCACAGTGAAAGGCAGGACTGGGGTCATGATAGTAGGGGATGAAGAAGCCTTGAGGATCCAGAGGAATATTGTTTCATCAGTGCTTTATTGTGCCCGGCGTTGACACATCCCTTCCTTGTGACCTTTCTGTGAGGGGATGTCCCATTGTCTACAGATGGGTTTGGGGTCTCTGTCTAAGCCCCCTTGTTCTCAACAATATGTTTGTTTGCTTGTGGTCTTCTGATGCCTGATAACTGATCCCGTCAACGCTTCATGGTGGCACAGGCTGGTGTGCTTCTTCCACGTGGGCTTGTTGCTTCTCTGCAAGCATTCTTTTTTTTTTCCATCATTTTATTGGGGACTCATACAACTCTTATCATAATCCATACACGCATCCATTGTGTGCCAAACACATTTGTGTATTTATTGCCGTCATTATTCTCAAAACATTCACCTTGTACTTGAACCCTTGGTATTAGCTCCTCATTTTTCCCTCCCTTCCCTTTCCCCCTCTGTCATGACCTTTGAAAATTTCTAAATTATTATTATTATTTTGTCATATCGTACACTCTCTGATGTCTCCCTTCACCCACTTCCCTGTTGTCTGTACCCCAGGGAGGAGGTTATATGTAGATCTTTATCATCTGTTCCCCCTTTCTACTCCACCTTCCCTCTACCCTCCCCATATTGCTACTCTCTCACGGGTCCTGAAGAGATCATCTGTTCTGGATTCCCTTTGTTTCCGGTTCCTATCTGTACCAGTGTACATCCTCTGGTCTAGCTGGATTTGTAAGGTGAAATTGGGATCATGATAGTGGGGGGTGGGGGAGGGGAGAGGGGCGGGGAGAGAAAGCATTGAAAAACCAGAGGAAAGTTGTCTGTTTCATCATTGCTACACTGCACTCTGACTGGTATGTCTCCTCTTCGTGACCCTTCTCTAAGGGGGTGTCCTGTTACCTATAGATGGGCTTTGGGTCCCCAATCCGTACTCCCCCTCATTTATAATGATATGATTTTCTCAAAGCCTTCTTATTAGACAGTTTTTGTATTCATTAAGAGTTTTGGTATCAGATGGAGCTGGTTCCGCCTCTAACTACAGCCCTTCCTAGTCGTGTTGATAAACTTCCCAGTGTTCACCTTTATCATCTATAAAACAGAGTGGGCACTCACTTTCCAGCGTTGTCAGCAGGAAGGGGAGCAAAGTGCTAAATTTTCTTCCCTCCTTAGTCAAGATGCTAGCAGGTGAGCGTTGGGCTGCTAACGACAAGGTTGGCATTTCAAACCCATGAGCAGTTGGAGAAAGATTTCAGTCACCCGCTCACTGCCATCAAGTCAATTCTGACCCATGACGAGCCTATCGGACAGGGTAGAACCGTCCCTGTGGGTTTTCGAGATGGTCACTCTGTATGGGAGTAGAAAATCCCATCTTTCTCTCATGGAGCAACTGGTGGTTTTGAACTGCACCTTGATCACAGTCCAATGTATAACCAGTACACAACCAGGCCTCCAGGAAACCCAACAGAGAGTCGAACCCAAGATACGAGTCAGAATCGACTTGATGGGTTTGCTTTGGATTGGGGCCTCTGCTGTGGTGGTCTTTTGTAGGAAGTGTACCCCATGAAGACTCAATAATAATTATAATCTTAGGAAAGCACTTTATAAAGCACATTGTCTCCACTCCAAATGGAGAGAATGGAAGTAAGGGAGGGTGAGGTTCAGAATTGCAAGGGAGCTAGGGCAAATGGGCAGAGTATTTTTCCCACCTACGGCATTCGCATGTACTCCCTCACTTACCAGCTATCAGCATTGTGGAGCAGATAGCTGGGGTAGTCACCATCACTCCCATTCTACAGACAAAGAATCGGACCCTGCTTGCACACTGGTTCATAGAGACCCTCCACAGGGTTTCTGAGGCTATCGATCTTTACTGGAGCAGATAGCCTCATCTTTCTCCCACAGATGATCTGTTGGGTTTGAACACGCAACCCATTGACTAGTAGCGCTCCTAGGACTTCATCCAGACTTACATAGAACCTATCTTATAAGGTAATTAGCTGGAATCAAAATTTGTTCCTTAAAAACCCACCCCTGTTGTCTCGATTGAGAAAGTTTTCTGAAAAACAAATTACCTCAATGAGACCCTAGATTAACCTTTCATTTTCTTAGCCAAAATAGTTCATTATTTGAAAAAGGGACCGTGGAACTTATGATGCTTCTTCGCACACTGCCATCCAGTCTATTCTGATTTATAACAAACCTACCAGACAGGGCAGAACTGCTCCTGTGGGTTTCTGGACTATAACTCTTTCTGGGAGTAGAAAGCCTTGTCTTACTCCCTTGAGTGGGTAGTGGTTTTGAACTGCTAACCTTGTGGTTAGCAGCCCAGCATGTGACCAGCTCGCCATTGGCACTCTAACTATGACAAGAGGAAAGAAAAAGGCGTTTTGGGGAACAAGGTTCTTGGATTGACGGTATCTGAGGTTGAGTTCCCAGAGAATCAGACTCTGAGATGGAACTTGCATACAGCATCAGCATGTATCAGGGGAGTGGATTAAGCAGGCCTTGCCAAGGAAGGAAGGATTAAACAGCAAAGTAATATAGTGCAACCAAGACTCCACTAACCACACAGGAATCATTGGGACTAGCATAGCCCTTCAGAGTTGCCCTGCCTTGAAAGAAGGGCTCAGTCCTTTATATCCCAGGGTTGACTATCAATGGATGCAGGAGGGCATTGAACTCTTATATTCAGGGGTAATTTCTGGAACAATGGGGCAGCAGCCTTTGCCCATCATAGTCTCAGAAGCTTGGACCTTGCCCCTGAAGGGAAACCTGGGTGGTTTGCCATAGCCTTGTCTGCTATACAAAGGCAAGGAGCTCTGGGGAGGAAGGCCAGGATGAAAGCCTGGGGTGTGGGGTAGTGGGAAAATGGATGCCTACGTCTTTTAGGATTGTGATATAAAGACATTGAGACTGAAATACTGTGACAAAAAGAGAGAGAGAGAGACTCATTCTGCTCACGGCATAATTGAAACAACATGAGACACCAGAGGGTAGCTGGTTAACCGTAGCCCCTTTGCTGTGCCCACTCCCACACTCTGAAGAAGGTAGTCTTGTATGTGACCTTAGGGCACAGCGTCACAGCTGTCTCTGGAGCTGATGGGTCTATGGGGCCAAAAGAAATTATCTTGCTTATTTATAATATAACTGAGTTATAGTGTGACTTTTTCAAATAACTGCCGTAGTCGGCCTAATTGGAGCAGCTGTGTAATTCCTGTTGCTTACCTCCAGCTGTTGTCTTGTTTGGAGACCCCAAAGCCCCCGCCTCTTCACTCTGTCTTGTGCTAGCCATGTGGTTCAAATTGAAAGAAACTTCTGTGCACGGGATTGCATCCCACTGGCCTCAATAATTGATGGAGGCTAAGTGTCTGACCTACACTGGGCCAAGTGCCATGCCCCACCTCTTGACCCCCGGGATTCCTCAGAGGTGTGCTGCTGGCTCAGGCTAAGCCCTTCAGAATCCTTCCTCCAGGGTTTGGGTTTCTCTTACATGAAGGCAGGTAAATGAAAAGGAAGAATCTTTTCTTCTACTCCTGAGGTCGCGTGTTTGCTGCTGATGCTGCCGAACCAACCTCATGGCTGTCCAGTTGATTCTGCCTCATAGCAATCCCGGAGGACAGAGCAGAACTGCACGGGGTGTTTGAAGACTGTACATCTGGATGGGAGTAGAAGGCCTCCTTTGTCTCTTGCCAAACAGCTGAAGGTTCAGAACAGACTTTGTGATTATCAGTCCAACACAGTCCCAATAGGCCACCAGGCTGCTGCCAGCAACCCATCCTTCCAGGGTATGGAGAGAGTGAGCTTTGGAAAGTGGAATAGACACCAACCAAGAGAAGCAGAGAGAAGAGGCTCAGCGGCTATCCTAATGGCATTTAAAGAATGTCTCGGCTCACATTCTCTCTGGTTTTGTAGGATTTGGTTATCATGGATTTATCAGTAGTAAGTCTGTGATCGTACATAAATGTAGAATTATCAGATATATGAATCTGACCGGGGCAATGGGGAGGGATCACAATGGTACAATTTTTTTCTCTCTTCTATGGCGTGAACTAGCCCCTATATCTGTTAGGTATATAAGAATGTGCATGATGTCCTTTTCTTTATTGAATCTAAGAAATATGTCAAGGGGGAAACCAATAGCAAAAATGACGATATAACTCCACTAAAGGGAAACAAATAACAGAATTGCAGGGGAATGTATACAGTGTATGGTGTAAGATATGGCAAATGATAACTAGTTATAAGAATAAGGGTTCCTGGGAGGTAGGGTGAAAGAGGGAGTGAATAAAGGGGAGCAGATATCAAAGAATTCAAAAAGAAAGGAAATGTTTTAAAAATGATGGTGGTGGTAATTGTACAAATATACTGAGCTAATTGAATTATGGATTGTGATGATGTCTGCAAGAGCTTCCAATAAAATGATTTAAAAAGAAAAAGAAAAGAAGGAAGAAAAATATGTGTCAGTCAATCTAGTGGCCCAAGAAGCCATGGCTAACAGATGGTAATTAGCATTTGATATAAAACTTTCTCCCTATTCTATACAAAATCCTAAGAAGTTGGAGGACTTGGACTCATTGCATTTGTGTCTCTTTCAAAAGGATTATTTGGGTGCAGATTTTTACTAAGACTACTCTGTCTTCTGCACCCACGGCTAGAAATCCTCCTCAGGCTTTTTACAAATCTACCTACGAGAGGAGGTTCTAGATTGCCATTTTATCTAGTTTTCTTTCGATGGTCCACCCCAGCACTGCTACATTTCACCTCTCTTTAAGGCTGTTTCTCTTTGGCCTGTCAGGGCCTTAACTTAAGAAAGTCAAAGTCCATTTGGTTATATTCCCATTGGTTTGGATCGAGAGAAAGAGGAGAAGTATCTATTCTGGTTGTGCAATTTATCTCAAAGAAATAATGCTTTGGGGTGGTAGTGGCAAGCATGGAGATGGTCGAGGTAGAGCTGGAGGTGTACTGACGGTGGCGGTACTGGTGATTGATGGTGGTGGTAGACATGAGTGTGGTTACCTGGCAGCAATGGTGATAATGGTGAAGATGGCAGTGATTGTAGGAGTGCAGGTGATGTTGATGGTGGTTGTGATAATAAGTACATAGGGAAGGATAACCATTCTTACCATTCTCTTCCATTCCTGTAGCAAAAAGCTCCAATTAGTTGGTGAGTCCTTCCCCCTTATTTTTTTTTTAAAAAAAGCATTTACCAATAACTGCGCTGGTGGCATAGTGGTTATATGTTGGGCTGCTAACCACAAGGTCAGTAGTTCAAAATCACCAGCTGCTCCATGGAAGAACAATGAGGCTTTCTAGTCCAATGAAGAATTACAGTCTCATAAACTCAGAGCAACAGTTCTATACTCTCCTGCGGGGTCACTATGAATTGGCATTGACTTGATAGCAGTGAGTTTGGATTTTTTTTTTCATTCTCCTTCTCCCTACTACTTCCTCTTCCTTCTTACCATCATAATCTTCTTCCTCACCTTCATAGTCTTCCTCATCCCGCATCTTTCTGGTCTCCAAAGTAACCTTAGCAGGGCATCCTCAAACAAATGACCCCATTATAAGTCTGCAGAGGCTAGCCTCTCATCCTTCATTACACTTGACAAGAACTAAACTGTCTCAACCCTGAGCCCTACCTTCAGTTCAGGGGATTCTTTTTGAGGTAGAAGACTGTGTCCATTTGGGTGGGCTGTGTCCATTTGGGTGGGCTAGAGAAACAAGTCCAGAGAAATTCACATGTGTGTAGGAATTTTATATCCAAGAGTAATTGTATAGTAAGAAAACATCCCAGCTCAGTCCAGATCAAGGCCATGAGTCCGATATTAACCCACATGTCTTTGTCCCTAAATTCTTTTTTAGATTCACACAGCACATGCAATGCTGCTGAATGCATGAAGGTCACAGGTCTGTGGGAGCAAACTCTTGTGGATCCAGTGGCGGTAGACTCATTTCCAGGGCTCTGGCTGCTATCTGTGTGGCTCTATGTCACTTGTCAAGTGCGGAAGAGAGGGTGTGTGTTTCCCGCCTCAGGGGAGAAAGAAAGCAAGTCCCAGAATCCTCATGAGATGGCCATGTTCACAAAAAGGGATTACCAGGCTGTGATCTGATTGACAGACTAGACTCCACCCCTTCATTTTTATTTATCAAGTTGACATAAAATTGTGTAACTATCCAAAGACGGTTTAAGGATTAGAAAGCAAGAAAGCTTACTTAAATGCAATGAAAAGAATGTAATGAGAAAATGAAAATAACTTCCAGTTCCAAACTTGGAAGTGCTTAGGTGGGAGGTGAGGAAGCTATTGATTAAGGTTACAAAATGTTTACATCATTGTGGCTTATTTCACAGAAGAAGTTTGTAGACCCTTCATTAGCTGCACTCGATTTATACATTCTCTGCAATCTCCTGGCACAGATTTGCTGTGCAGGGAAAAAGCAGTTGCCTGGCTTGTTTCCTGGAGGTTGGTGCCTTTATTAGGGGAGTTGCTGGATGCTGGGAGAGGAGGGTTCTATGTGGAAGGTCCCATTATTTGTTATTCCTCCTTTCCAGGGCCTTCATTTACAGCAGTAAGCTTTCTGAGGGAGCCACACATATGCATGCTTGACTCCCAGAGCAGTCTCATTTTGGGGACATTTCAGAGTCTTAATATTTTGGTAACCTATGCTCTATAAATCACTGAATTACATCAAGTCTATTTAAAGGCCCTCTGGGCAGCTGCTTAAAATGCTGTCACTGCAGTAAGCAATGTCCTCTGAGTCACGTGGCAGGTTGGGGCCGAGCAGGGGATGAAGGACTGTGTTTGTGTTTCTCTGACTGACTCCCTGCTTCTAGTCATTTCAGTTATTTCCAGGCATTTCCAAGGCAGGCTATGAAAGCCACCGAGTCCACCAGAGTTAAGCCTTCCCACTGGATCAAATGCTTTTCCCTCCTTCCAGCCATTCAGTGAAACTACCACAAATCGTGCACTTCAGATTAATATATTTAATAAGTGAAACCTGGACTGTGTCAAGGCAGCAGGCAGGCTGCTCAAAGGATTGGTTGCAGCTGACTGTTCCCCTGGGCATCCCTCGGGTCATCACGGGGGGCTGAGACCACCTGGGTAGCACCTGTGGGCAACTCCAGCCTAATTACCCTTGAGGGCCCTCTGTTCTGCAAGCCCAGCTCTCTCCAAGCTTTATATTTGCATAGGGCGGGACAGGGGCAGGGACTGACCATGTGGGCTGTGACAGGAGCAGAGGGGTGTTTGAGGGGGCTTCCAAAAGTCCAAGGGAAAATTCTGTTATCTTTCCTTCCATTTTTCCCACCAACTTGTTGAAACCCCTTTGAAGGAGGTGACCAGTTGGACTGCTTACTGTAAAGTCAGTAGTTCAAAACCACCCTACGCTCTGCAGGAGAGAGATGGGCCTTACTCCTGTCCTAAGAGTAAGAAACCCATGGAAGGACAGTCCCACCCTGTTGCTGTGCATCAGCACCGACTTCCTGGCAGTGAGCTTCTTGAGTTTTGTGTGTACAGAAAATTGTGTCACTGGTTCCAGATTCCTGAATGAACCCTAGGTTTGCTGGAGATGGAAACCGCGATGGTGAGTAGACCCGCCACTGGCCCTCCGCCCCCAGCTTCTTAGGAGCACCTCGGTTGGGTGTTATACCTGCCTCACTCTATTTCTGTTAGGGAGCCCTCAGGAGGGGGACAAGCCTGGAGTGGGGTAGGGCATCCTTTTCAGAGTGCTGTATGCTGATTGGTGGTACCTGTCTCTGATTTAGGATCCTGGTAGCCCTATCAGGTCAATGCTGGTGGGAGGTTCAAACCCGCCTTCACTCTACAGGAGAAATGAGACCATTTGCCTCCATAAAGATTCATTCATACCCTACAAAATCCCGACTATATGATGAGTCAGAATAGACCCCATAGCAGTGGGTTCCTGGGTGGTGGGGAGGGGGTGTTCCACTGGCTTGGCCTCAAGTCCTTTGAGGAGAAAGATGGTGCGTCTGTCTTTGTCACCATCACATCCAGGCCCAGATCTCCATCGCCCACAGCCCCCACCCCCATGGGCAGCAAGGGTTTGTGGGGATGCTCACCAAAAAGAGACCATTGGCTTCTGGGAGTTTGTTCAGCATGTTTCCATTAGAGAGGGTTGTGTTAAACATCAAACAAGCCTCTTTAATTTCAGCAGACTTCTGACTGCTATGCCTTTTCAAGTCTCCCATTTCATTTTGTATCCAACATGAGGGGTGGTTGGGGTGCGGTGGGAATGCCATGATCGTTTCAAAGGCTTGGCCACCAGTTTTCTTGGGTCTTCCTTGGTGCATGAACTCCGATGCCATCATTCCATTGACTCCCCCTCCTGGAGACCCCCAGCGTGTCAGAGTGGAGATGTGCTCCATGGGCTTCCCTACAGCTGGTTATACAGACGTAGAGCACCAGGTCTTTCTCTGGAGGCACCTCTGAGTAGACGCCAATTGCCCCCTTTTCTGTTAGTAGTGTGCACACCTTTGTGCCACCTTGGGGGACACCCTGATGCTAGTGCATTTGTGGCCTCGGCTAAAGAATACCAGTGAAGAGGAGAGGTTTGGGAGAACACTTCCGAGTCTGGATCTTGGCACCCTACTTCCTAGCTAAGCATGCGATTCTGAGCAGGCCTAGTAACCCTGGTATCTTCAGTTAACTTGGGAGAATAAACAAGAAAAGGTATGTGGGATGTTGTATAGGGCCACTCACTATGAGCTGCAACTAACTCCACCTCAGAGGGGGTGGTTTCGTTTTTAAATTATTTTTTTAATTTTTATGACTGCAGTCTATATTTTACAGGAACCCTGGTGGTGTGGTGGATTATGTATTGGGCTGCTAACCACAAGGTCAGTGGTTCTAAACTACCAGTCCCTCCTAGGAGAATGACTGGGCTTTTTATTCCCATAAAGAGTGACAATCTCAGAAACCTACAGAGGCAGTCTTGCCCTGTTCAAGAGGGTCACTTTGAGTCATGATCGGCTGGATGGCAGAGTGAATGGGTGTGGGTCTATGTCATGAGAGACTGTTGCTTGGTGCCTCCCAGTCAATTCTGACGCAGAGTAAGTCTGACCTGTGTAAGTCTGGGTAGAGTACAGAATCAAAACTATAGGCACTCATCTGTGTATAAGAAGGAGCTTTACATAAAGAATAATTGCACATTAAGAAAACATCCCAGCCCAGTCTAAATCAAGTCCATAAGTGTGATATTAGCCCAGATGTCCAGTCACAGCCCATGTGTCTGTACATTCCTCTTCAGACTCAGGCAACACGTGAAATGACACCGAGTGCAGGAAGATCACAGCCCAATGGGTGGAAAGTCTTGTGGATCCAGTGGCACTGTAAGCATCTTAGCACTGGCTGGGGTCTCCATGTGGCTTCTCCAGCTCCAGGGCACCAGCATAGCTCCCTGTGTTTTGTCAGCAGGATTGTCTCCCAGGGAGTGTCTGTCTGTTTCTGGCCTCCAATGAGCTATTTATCTCTGTGGTGCCTCCAAATGATGACATCAAACTGCGACCTGATGGACAGTCTAGACTCCACTCCTCTGCCGAGTGACACCAGATTATGTAATGACCACACTACCCCCCACCCCAGGGGTTTCTTGACTTCTTTTAAGAGGACACTTGGTGATGCTGTGGTTCACACTGACCAAAAGATCGGTGGTTCAAACCTACCAACCCACCAGGGGCTCTGCAGGAGATGATGAGGATTTACACCTTCAGAAACCCTGTGTATGGGGCAGGTTTCCTCTCTCCTATACGTCTGCCCTAAAGACTTGCTCTGAGTCCCTGGGCTAGATGGAAGCAGGCTTGGTTTGGCAGAAATCTCCATGGAAGGAGCTCTGGTGGCCAATGGGTTGGAAGGTGAGCAGTGTGAACTGACCTAGAAATGCCAGTGCAGAAAGGCCTGGCCATCTCCTCTTGTGGAAAAGACAGCCCGAAAGCTCCTGTGGATCAGCGGTATTCTGTGCCTGGGGGCATTTGTGAGTTAAAACGTGGCCTGGCTAGCCCCCTAAAATCCTTTTCATGAGGACAGATCACCATCCTTCGACAGATGAGATTCTGGGAGATGCATGATGCCATCTTTGGGGGGCGCTCCTTAGATATAGGAGAGAATGGATGCCATGTGGCCTACTTTCCACCCACCATTGTTGGATTATTCCCCAGGGTGGCTTTGCCATGGGGGGGACGGAAGCATGTATCCTTGCTGCCTGCCAGCTGCTGAGGAAGGCAGTTCAGGGTCTCCTAGGAAGAGCTTGATAACTGGCCCTATTCCCAATGAGTGAATAGCCTTGGGTTTGAAGAAGGATTCTGCTCAGCTCTCTGCCTGTCCCTGTTCCCAGCCAAGCAAAGGGTGAAGGGCGGGTGGAGACTCCCTGGGGGAAGTGACCCGCCTGCTCAGACAGCCCGTGGGAGCCACTGCCGTGACTCCCTGGGGCCTCTAGCAGCCGCTGGCTGTCCGTCGTTTGCTTTGGCCTGGGAATCAAGCCTGCTCTGCCGCCAAACAAGCTGCTTGCAGAGGGCTCCCTCAAGTCCCCCAGTCCCTGCTGCATCTGGGGATCTTCCAAGAGGGCCAAGGGGCTGCCGAAACACCCCCCCGCTCACAGACGTGTGTACGTTGAACAGAAGGAACAACTGGACACAAAACAAAACAACAGCAACTGGGGGAAATGTGATTCAAAAGATGATGGACTCATTCGGAGCAAAACCAAATGTTTGGCGACTCATAGGCCTTCCCGCCACCCCACTAAGGCCAATAAACTATCCGAGTTCCCTGCAGAAGGGGAGTCCAGGCTGTGTTTGGGAAGCCCAGCAGGGCTCTCCCACTAGCCTGTCTCCAGGCCCTGACCTTGCTGCGATTTCTCACTGGGCCACTGTTTCTTTAAACAACAGTAACAGAAATGAGGCACAGCTCTGAGTGCTCTTTGTAAAATTCTCAGCATGCTCCTGGAAAAGGCAGTAAAAGCAGGAATTGTGACCCTCGAGCCAACTAGCTGCCCTCCACCCCCACCAAAGCCCCACCCCACCGCCATGGAACAGATCCTGACTTATAACACACTGCCATCAAGTCCGTGCTGGTTCATCGTGACCCTTCAGAACAGGGTAGAACTGCCTCTGGGGGTGTCTGAGATTGTCACTGTTCGTAGGATAGAAGCCTTAGCTGTTTTCCTGCCCCCGCTCCTGTTGTTCTTGGGTCTCTTTGAGTTGGGTCTGGCCAATGATGGCCCCGTGCGCAACAGAACGAAACACTCCATGGCCCTGCACCGTCCTCCTGATGGTTCCTATGCCTGCACCCATGAGTGCAGCCATTCACTTAACCCAGCTCTCTTCCTCTTTTTCAAAACCTTCCCCCTCGGCCAAGCACGATATCCCTCTCTGTGGCCTAATCTCTCCTGACACCATGCCCAAAGTACGTAAGACTGTCTTGCCTCTAAGGAGAACTCTGACTGTACTTCTTCCTAGACCCATCGACTTCTCCTGTTAGCAGTTCATGGGACTTTCAACGTTCTGCTCCAGCAACACACTTCAAATGCATCAATGATGCTTCTTCGGTCTTCCTTATGCAATGTGCAGCTGTCACATGCATAGGAAGCAAGGGAAAATACCATGGCGTGGGTCAGGCACACCTTAGTCCTCAAAGTAGCCGTCTAGCTTTTCAAAAGATGATGTATTTAAAAAGCAATGGTGTGCAGCAGATTGAGCCAATGCAACATGGCTTTTGATATCTTGGCTGCTACTTCCATGATTGTGAATCCAAGCACGACAAAATCCTTGATGACTTCGACTTCATAGTGACCCTGTATTGAATCTCCTCTGTCTCTCTCCAAGCAGCTGATTGGTTTGAACGACCAACCTTGCAGCCAATATGTAAACTGTGGCTATGAGATTAGCCGTCTAATAGTGTGTTTTTAGTCAATATCTAATCTGTGGCCCTCTGTGAGACATTTGTATCCCACGAGTTATTTGAAATCAAGGTCTTTCTCCTGACAGCCTACACAAAAGATGCTTTCTGGATAACTAAAATGCTGGGCATGTAGCAATTGAAATTCCTAGGGGTTCTCCCTTTCCTCTTTCTCCCTCCCTTGTTTCTTTTTCTTCCTTCCTATCCTGTTCTCCGTCTTTGGAAAGACCATGGAGCAGGATCTTACTCTGCAATGCACTGAATTGCTGTGAGTTGGAATCTACTTCAGCAGGCTTTAGTTTCTGTTATTTTATTTATTTGCTTATTTATTTTTTCATGAATCAAAGGGTGGTTTACTAGGGGGAAAAGACCTTTCAGGAGAGGAAGGGAGAGCAGAGAGGGGAGCGGGAGCATCTTGAGCTTCCAGGGGGGTCCAGCAACCTAGACTGTAGCTTAGAGGAGTCTTGACTGGTACTGGGATGGCAGGATATATTTATGGTTTGAGTTAAAGGTGGGTGGACTGAAAGGGGGGAAGAGAAGTTTCTGGTGCTGCAGTTGCTAGGAAACAATACTAGGGAGAGGGGACTATGTTCTGCCCAGGGAGGTCATCTTGTCCTTGGGAAACAATACGAGGGGTGGGGAGGTATGTTCTGCCCAGTGAGGTAAGTTCTGGGAAACGCTGAAGGCAGGTGCTTTGAAGTTCAGGTGCTTTGAAGCTTAGCAGATCATCTGTCTTCTTGAGAGGCTGGAACAAGGGGTGACTGGCCCCTGAGAGGCAGGAACGGGGAGGGGAGGAGGGCCAGAACAAGAGTCTGCCTGGCCCGGGCCTGCCCATACATCCCAAACTTTTTTGGGGGGGAGGGGCATCACTGCCTCTGGTGGTTGTGGGCACTACCCAGTGCTGCTCCTGAGAGCTGCTGCTGGATTTGAACCGCCAAGTCCGCGGGTCACAGTCCCACACTCAACCACTTATGCCACTGGGGCTCAGCCCCCCAGACTTTTAATTATATAATGTTAAGGATCATCATCTATAATTAACTACTTCCTGCTGCGATCAGGTGATGAGGGATGGGTGGGGACTAAGATTTGGGAAGTTTGGGGTCTGGACCAGCCAGCAGCAGGCTATAAGGGGGAAGTAAAAGTTAGTTGAAGGTCAGGCTGGAGATGGCCTTCATCCGCTTCTCCTGGATGGCCATGATCTCAACAGTAAGGTCCATGCACAGTGCAGACAGGAAAGCCGGGAGCTGAAGAGTCTGGAGAGTTCCAGGGGGAGCTGACTGGAGGGAACCATGTCTCTTGCTCGCCACCATTTAAATCTACTTCTGGTATGTGATTACAGATAACCACATATCGCAGGAAGGGGACACTTTTGTTATTTTTTTTACATCATTTTATTGGGGGCTCTTACATCATATTTCACAATACATAAATAAACATACTGTGTCAAGCACCCTCACATTTCCACTTCTATTATCATTCTCCAATTGTCTGCCCTTTTTCCCTTGAGCCCATAGTATCAGTTTTTCCATCCCTTTCCCTCTTCCCCTGCTCTCTCCTCCCCACCAACCCTCAATACTTTATACATTGTTATTGTTCTGTCATATCTTACACTGCCCGACCTCTCCCCCAACCCACTCCTTTGATGCCCGTCCTTCAAATAGGAGCTTATGTGTATATCCTTGCCATTGGTTCCGTCTCTCTACCCCACCTTCTTTCTACCCTTCCAGCATCTCCAATGTAACCATTGGTCCGAAGGGGCTAATCCATCTTGGTTTCCCCATATCTCCAGCTCCCCTCTCTACTAGTGCACCTTCTCCAGTCCATCTGG